>CM025248.1:13073039-13088286 GCA_013677275.1 Gossypium schwendimanii
CACATAGGCTTTATAAATATTAGTGCTTGTTTTATGACAAAAAGAGCCTATTGGTCCAGTGGTAGGTGGTGTGTGAAGTACTCTTAAGGTCTGAGGTTCGAGTCCTGTGCTACAGTGTGGAGTGTTTATTTTTATCACCTGTGCTATGAGGTGGTGGAGTTTGACTGAAATGCTATGGAATTTGAATGGAGGAGTAAATCACGGAGAGAATAGTGGGATTGTGATTGGGTGGAGTGAATTAAGGAGAGATAAGGGGAGAGATTTTAGGATAAAATCAATGAGTGGTTTTGTTAGGAAAGTTGTGCCGTTTGGGGAAAACTCTAGCTAGAGGTTTCAGCTGAAGGGTGTGCTTGTGCTGAATTTGGTCAGTAGGCACTGAGGGAATCAGTTTTTGAAGTTGCTTTTCTTCTTTCTATTTGGTTTTGGTCAGTTTTCTATTTTTTCCTTTTCGTTTTTGGGAACAAAATATTCGTTTTTGCCTTTTCAGTTTTGCTCATCTCTTTTTTCCTTTTGGGTGTTGACCGAATATTGGTGGTTTCCCTCTGTCGATTACTTTTTCGTTTTCCTTCTGTTGTTACTGAATTCTCTCTTTTCTCTCTTCTTTCTCTTCTCTTCTCTTCTTCTCATCTTCATTATAGTGCTACAAGAGTTGTCGACTACCAGTAAGTGCTATGCTCTTCACTCTATTGTCTTATTTCTCTTTTCCTAAAACTGAATACCCTCCTTCGTAATCTTTGATTACCGACTGCTGGTGCTTTTCTCTTGATGTGCTACTTGTTACGGTTTTAGAGTTTTCCTCAAAGAGTGGTGCAGTGTAAGCGCTGTTAGCCGTCGAAACCACTCTCTCATCCCTCGATCAAGGTAAGTAGGCTAGTCATCTTTTAAGTGTAGGTCAAATGTTCCTATGGTTCTATAAATGATCATGTGTGGATTTCAACCACATGATTAAACAATACTGTTTAATGAAGTTCATTGTATTGCAGATATCCGTAAAAAAGGATTGAAGTCAATCTTCATCAGTTGTAAAAGTGGTCTAAGCCACTTTTGTTAATCGAAGCAAGTATTAGTTTAATTTTTGTTAATGATGTAAAAGAAGGAGCTTAACCCTATTGTTAGTAACTATTGGAAAACTTGTATGAATGCAGATTTTGGGTGTTTGTGGATCTTAGTATGTTTTCACAAACAGGTGTGTAATCACTCACTACAACCTTAGATTGGCGAAAAGCTGAGAAGTCGTAAACACGACATTTGAGACCACACAACCATGAGATCGCTCGAGTGGCAAGCCCAACTTGCGATTTATGGGTAAAATGACTGAAATACCCTTAAAGGATAAAATGACCGAAATGCCCCCGAAGGGTAAAATGATCGAAATACTCTCGAAGGGTAAAATGATCAAAATGCCCTCGAAGAGTAAAATGACCGAAATAACCTCAAAGGGTAAAATGACCAAAATACTCCCAAAGGGTAAAATGACCAAAATACCCCCATAGGGTAAAATGACTACTATACCCCTAGGAGTTGAAATGTGTGACCGACTCGCTTTATGATATATATGATTGTTACTGAGTATGACATACTGCATACACGTATGATTTATGACACGACATACTGCATGGGGTTGGGATTCTGATATAGGGGAAGTATACTGTATTGCTGGCTTTACCACATATACTGTTACTGGCAGCTTTGCTGCTTTACTATTACTGGCAGCTTTACGGTAATACTATTACTGGCAGCTTTGCTACGATATTGGTGTGTTGGCTGGGTGGGTCAATTTTATCCCCAGATGATGTGTTAGTTGGATTGGGATGGGTTACTTTATTGCACTCTACTGGTTACTGTATTGGGCTAAGGCCCACACTGTTACTGTAATGGGCTAAGGCTCACACCATATTGTTATTGTTTAGGGCTCAGGCCCAGACTGTTATTGCATGTCATATATTGATTGACTGATAGGAGATTACACACTGAGTTTCATAAACTCACTCTCTCCTTTTAACTGTGCAGGTAATCCTCAACCATAGGCGATTCGGTGCTGCAGGGGACTCGGAGGTGGCCACACAATTACTGCTGTTCACATTTTCTTTTATTTTAACTTAAATTATAAGTTGGGTTTTGTTTTTGTAATAAGGCCTTCAAGTTGGTTTAAATTTTTAATTGGCCTTTTGCTTATATAGTTTAAACTGCTATTTTTGGAGAAGACAAATTTTTAAAATAATTACAGTTTTCAAATACACGATTTTTAAACAATATAATTGAAAAAGCTTCCGCAATTTTAGACCAACTTATTAAAACAATAATAGATAATAAGACAAGCGTATCGACTAGTTGATTTGTTGACTAATAATAAAAGAGGTTTATTTTAAACTTCAATGTGACACACCAGATTCGACCATAATATCTACGCTGGGTTTGGGGTGTTACATTTAGTGGTATCAGAGCCCGATTGCAAAACTCAACTGTGGAATGGGTTTGAAAATATTTGGAATTTTTCGAAAACTATTTTAAATTATTTTGAAGGTTACAAGTGTGGCACACCCAGTCTCTAGCGCCAAATCTGTAAGTTTCTATATACTGGAGACTGCTTAAACTAAAATATATTGAGAGATTACTATAGATAGTAGAACTGTACTGAAACTCTTAAATTAGGGAAAATTGAGACTATAGGAAAACAGAAACTATAGGTACACTCTTGAATGACGAAAACAAACTTTGATTATTGCTTTTCATAAGACATTGGTTAATAATTACTGGAACTACTAACTAATGAATAAAACTTCGTAAACAGATTATATGTTATTCGGTATAAGCACTAGAGGTACTCATAGAAAGGGCACTCGAGGCCGTGGTAGAGGACGAGGGAGTGCTAGGGTTGGGTCTTCGGCATCAGGCCACATGCCTAATGTTGGGGCTAGGGAAGCACCAGCTTTACCGGTGACTGAGATAGGATCGTTTGATCGAGTGGCTGGGGATGATGCACTATCCCAAGCTATGCTCCGTATTCTAGAAAGGGTCGTAGGGACTAGTACTAGGGCTGTGGGCTGTGGGTCGATTCAAAATGACTCCAGCTGAACATAGCAAAAATCTTCAAGGGTATTTTTGGAGTAGCCCCTAATGTGGTTGAATACTAGTTGGAAGCCACAAAAAAAATAATGGATGATATCGACTGCACTTCTGAGTAGAAGCTAAAAGCTATAGTGTCTTTACTGCGAGACGAAGCCTATCAGTGGTGGCTTACTATGAGAGAGGGTACTCAGGCCGATCGGTTAATGTGGGATTTTTTTAAGTCGGTATTGCAAGGAAAGTATGTGGGCGCAAGTTATGTGGACGCTCGAAGAAAGGAATTTTTTAGTTTGATCCTGGGGAATAAAACTATGGCTTAATATGAGGCAGAGTTTCTGTGACTGAGTCGCTATGCTCATGGGATAGTGGCAACTTAGTATGAACGCTATGTGTGATTTGAAGACGGCCTCCAAGATAATTTGCAACTCCTGATAACTCAGCTGAGGGAGCGAGATTTTACTGCCCTAATTGAAAAGGTAAAAATCACCGAGGATGTAAAGCGCTCTGAGTGCCAGAACCGTGAGAAAGATAGGGGCAGGTATAGGAGGGATTCGAGCCCTCAAGTTCTTCTGGAAGGCCTAAAAAGAAGGCCAAGTTTAATGGGCCAGTCTGAGTTGGGGTTACTATTGCTAGATTACAGCCTTGTGTTGACTATGGGAGACATCATATGGGTGAGTGTTGGAAGAAGATTAAGGCATGTTTCAGATATGGGTCTAAGAAGTATCAAGTTAAGGATTGTCCTCAGAGGCCTACTCAGATGCAAGCTGCAGGTTAGGGTTTTGTTTAGCCAATGAGAGCTGGTCAGCAGCCACCTAGAGGCCGTGGGTACGTTAGAGGTGTAAATGGTGTAGGACAAGGTCGTGTAACGTTAGGCAGAGGTCTTGGTAACAGTGAGGCGAGGCAGCCAGTATTGGTCTATGCTGCTCGTCACCAAGAGGATGGTGACGCTCTAGATGTTATAATTGGTACATTCCTAATTCATAATGTACCTCACACTGCTTTAATTTATATAGGGTCTACTCATTTATACATTGCATTGCATGCACTGTGTTTGGCACCTTAGGTATCATGTGTGAGAGTACTGTTAATAAGATGACTGTGTTAAGTGCACTAGGACAATCAGTAAGGATAGACAAGTTGTTTAGAGATGTGCCCCTAGAGGTTCAAGGAGTTATATTTGTAGCAGATTTGATAGAGCTATCATTTAGTGAATTCGACCTAATCTTAGGGATGGATTGGTTGGTTAAACACCGTACAAGTTTGGATTGTGCTGCTAATTGTATGGTATTAAAGACTACTGAGGATGAGGAGGTGCCTGTGACTGGGGAGCGAAGGGATTTTCTATCTAATGTGATCTCTACATTAAGAGCTGAAAAACTAGTTCGCAAGGGTTGTGAAGCGTTTCTAGCTTGTATTGGTGCATCTGATTCTGAGGGTCCTTCTATTGGGGATGTCAAAACAATTAAGGACTTTTTCGATGTTTTTCTTGATGAGCTCCATGGGTTGCCTCCGAGTCGTGAAGTTGAATTTGGAATTGAGCTTATGCTAGGAATGGCTCTAGTGTCTATCGCCCTTATAGGATGGCACCGAAAGAGCTGGTGGAGTTAAAAGCTCAAATTCAAGAACTGTTGGATCGAGGATTCATTGACCTAGTGTGTTTCCGTGGAGAGCACCAGTGTTGTTAGTAAATAAAAAGGATAGGGCCATGCGCATGTGTATCGACTATCGGTAATTGAATAAACTGACTATCAAGAATAAGTATCCTTTATCAAGGATAGATGATTTATTTGATCAGTTGCAAGGAGCTTCGGTTTTCTCCAAAATAGATCTTCGTTCTGGGTACCATCAGTTGAGAGTTAAAGAGGCTGATGTGTATAAGATTGTGTTTAGGACTCGTTATGGTCATTACGAGTTCCTAGTGATGCTGTTTTGGCTGACGAATGCACCAGCTACCTTCATGGACCTAATGAATCGAGTATTCTAGCCCTAATTAGATCGATTTGTGGTGGTATTTATAGACGACATTTTGGTGTATTCGAGAACCGAGGATGAGCATGATGCACATCTCTGAATTGTTCTACAGATTTTAAGGGAGAAACAACTGTATGCTAAGTTTAACAAGTGTGAGTTCTGGCTACGAGAAGTGACATTTCTGGGTCACGTGGTGTCTACTGAGGGGATTAGGGTTGATCATCGAAAAATTGAAACTGTACTGGATTGGAAACCACCTAAGACCATATCTGAGATTTGAAGTTTTCTGGGTCTGGCAGGGTATTGTAGATGTTTTGTTGAGGGGTTTTCCTTAATTGCTGCACACCTAACTAAGTTGCTGCGTAAAGGGGTACAGTTTAATTGGACTGATAAGCAGCAAGAAAGTTTTGAGAAATTGAAGAAAGTTCTAAATGAGGCCTCTGTCTTAATACAGCCAGAGTCTGGGAAGGAATTCTCTATTTACAGTGATTCATCACACATTGGTTTGGGTTGTGTGCTGATGTAGGAGGGTAAGGTGGTTAGTTATGCATCTCATCAGCTTAAGCCTTACAAGGCAAATTACCCTACTCATGACTTGGAGTTAGTTGCGGTGGTATTCACACTAAAAATATGGAGGCACTATCTCTACAATGAGAAGTGTACTATTTACATAGATCACAAGAGTCTCAAGCACCTCTTCACTTCAACAGAGTTGAATCTTAGGCAGCGAAGATGGATAGAGCTGCTTAAGGACTACGATTGTTCGATTGAATACCATCCTGATAAGGCTAATGTGGTAGCGGATGCACTGAGCTGTAGGGCTATATCTGATCTGAAAGCGATGTTTGCTTGTCTCAGCCTGTTTGATGATGGTAGCTTGTTGGCTGAGTTGCAACTTAGACCGACGTAGACTGAACAGATTAAGGGTAAGCAATTGTTGGATGAGTCACTAGTTCCTCGTTTCCGACAGGTTGAGAATTGGGAAACTCTAGATTTTGGGTTAAATAGTGAAGGAGTACTGTGCTTCCGTGGGAGAGTCTGTGTACCTAAGGATAATGATTTGAGGCAGTCTATACTGCAAGAGGCGCATAGTAGTCCTTATGTTATGCATCCAGGCAAAAATAAAATGTATCAAGATCTTCGTTAGTTATACTGGTGGCCAGGACTGAAACGTGAAGTAACTGATTTTGTGGGTAAGTGTTTAACTGTCAACAAGTGAAGGCTAAACATTAGTTACCTTCAGGGTTATTATAGCCAATTAAGATTCAACTTTGGAAGTGGAAGAGAGTAACCATGGATTTTGTGAGTGGGCTACCTTTAACGCCTACCAAGAAGGATTCGGTATGGGTTATTGTAGATATTTTGACTAAATCTGCTCATTTCATACCAGTCCATATTGATTACTCTTTGTATAAGTTGGCTAAATTGTATGTGCCAAGATTGTAGATTGCATGGGGTACACGTTTCTATAATATCAGATAGAGATCCTCGCTTTACGTCTCTATTTTGGAAGAAATTACACTAGGCTTTGGGTTCTAGACTGGACTTTAGTACTGCATTTCATCCCTAGACAGATGGTCAATCTAACAGGGTGATTCAAATACTGGAGGATATGTTAAGGTGTTGTGTAATGGATTTCCGAGGCAACTGGAAGATTATTTGTCGCTGGCAGAGTTTGCGTATAATAATAGCTACCAGTCCAGTATTCAAATGGCACCGTACGAGGCGTTATATAGTCATAGGTGTTGTACTCCTACCTCTTGGACTGAACTAGGCAAGTAGCGAGTTATGGGGCCAGAGTTAGTTTCTGATACCGAAGAGAAGGTAAAAATTATTCGAGATCGATTGAAGAAAGCATTTGATAGGCAGAAGTCTTATATGGATCTTAAACGCTGAGAGATTAGTATTTTGTAGGGGAATACATTTTTCTCAAGGTTTCCCCATGGAATAAGATATTAAGGTTTGGTCGGAAGGGTAAGCTTAGCCCTAGGTTCATTGGGCCTTACCGTATACTGAAGCGTGTGGGACCGGTTGCTTATCAACTTGAGTTGCCTCCAATATTAGACAAGATTCACGATGTGTTCCACGTCTCCATGTTAAGGCGTTATCGCTTTGATCCCACACATATAGTACCAGTTGTGGAGATCAACGTTAGGCCAAATCTGACCTTCGAGGAGGAGCCAGTGCAAATTTTGGACCATTAGGTTAAAGTACTGAGGAAGAAATCTATTCGTTTAGTCAAGGTGCTTTGGCATAACCACAATTCAGAAGAAGCCACGTGGGAACCAGAAGAGGTGATGCGACAACAATACCCTTACCTATTCTGACCAGGTAAATTTCGAGGCCGAAATTTCATTAAGGGAGGTAGAGTTGTAACGCCCCAAAATTCAAGTCTTTAATTTTTGCATGATTTGTCACAAAGTGCTTGTTTGCTTTAATGGCTAAGTGATTTTGGTGTGTTTGAGAAGCCTGGGTTCAAGTCTTGGCTTTTGCAGAATTTTTAGTTTTGCTTCTTTTTTTTTAATATGGACACTAGCACACAAGCTTTATAAATATTAGTGCTTGTTTTATGACAAAAAGAGCCTATTGGTCTAGTGGTAGGTGGCGTGTAAAGTACACTTAAGGTCTGAGGTTCGAGTCCTGTGTTGCAATGTGGAGTGTTTATTTTTATCACATGTGCTGTGAGGTGGTGGAGTTTTACTGAAATGTTATGGAATTTGAATGGATGAGTGAATCATGGAGAGAATAGTGGGATTGTGATTGGGTGGAGTGAATCAATGAGAGATAAGGGGAGAGATTTTAAGAGAAAATCAATAAGTTGTTTTGTGAGAAAAGTTATACCGTTTGGGGAAAACTCTAGCTAGAGGTTTCGGTTGGGGGTGTGCTTGTGTCGAATTTGGTCAGTAGGCACTGAGGGAATCAGTTTTTGAAGTTTTTCCTATCAGTTTGGTTTCGGTCAGTTTTGAGTTTTTGCCTTTTTGTTTTTAGGTGCCGAATATTCGTTTTTTCTTTTCATTTTAGCTCATCTCTTTTTTCTTTTGGGTGTTGGCCGAATATTGGTGGTTTCCCTCTATCGATTGCTTTTTATCTTCCTTCTCTTGTTGCCGAATTCTCTCTTTTCTCTCTTCCCTCTCTTCTCTTCTCTTCTTTTCTCTTATTCTCCTATTCATTCTAGTGTTACAAGAGTTGTCGTCTACCAGTAAGTGCTATGCTATTCACTCTATTCTCTTCTTTCTCTTTTCCTAAAATTGAATACCCTCTTTCATAATCTTTAATTACCGATTGCTGATGTTTTTCTCTTGATTTGCTGCTTGTTGCAGTTTTAGAGTTTTCCTCGAGAGTGCTACAGTGTAAGTGTTGTTAGCCGTCGAAACCACTCTCCTATCCCTCGATCAAGGTAAGTAGGCTAGTCATCTTTTAAGTGTAGGCCGAATGTTCCTATGGTTCTATAAATGATCATGTGTGGATTTCAACCACATGTTTAAACAATACTGTTTAATGAAGTTCGTTGTATTGCAGATATCCGTAAAAAAGGATTAAAGTCAATCTTCATCTATTGTAGAAGTGGGCTAAGCCACTTTTGTTAGTTGAGGCAAGTATTAGTTTAATTTTGGTTAAGGATGTAAAAGAAGGAGATTAACCCTATTGTTAGTAACTGATGAAAAACTTGTATGAATGCAGATTTTTAGTGTTCGTGGATCTTAGTATGTTTTCACAAACAGCTGTGTAATCACCCAGTACAACCGTAGATCGGCGAAAAGTCGAAAAGCTGTAAAAACGACGTTTGAGACTACACGGGCATACGATCGCTTGAGTGGCAAGCCCAACTTGCGATTCATGGGTAAAATGACTGAAATGCCCTCGAAGGATAAAATGACCGAAATGCCCTCAAAGGGTAAAATGACTGAAATGCCCCTAAATGTTAAAATTACTGAAATACCCTCGAAGGGTAAAATGATAGAAATGCCCTCGAAGTGTAAAATGACTGAAATACCCTCGAAGCGTAAATGGCTGAATGCCCTCGAAGGGTAAAATGACCAAAATACCATTGAAGGGTAAAATGACCAAAATACCCCCAAAGGGTAAAATGACCGAAATACCTCCATAGGGTAAAATGACTGTTATACCCCTAGGAGTTGAAATGTGTATATGACCGACTTGTTCTATGATATATACTGTTACTGAGTATGATATATTGCATACACGTATGATTTATGACACGACATACTACATGAGATTGAGATTCTGATATAGGGGAAGTATACTATACTGGTGGCTTTGCCACATATACTGTTATAGGCAGCTCTACTGCGTTACTGTTACTGGCAACTTTACTGCGATACTATTACTGGCAGCTTTGCTGCGATATTTGTGTGTTGGTTGGATGGGTCGATTTTATCCCCACATGGTGTGTTGGCTGGATTGGGATAGGTTGCATTATTGCACTCTACTGGTTACTGTATTGGGCTAGGGCCCACACTGTTATTGTAATGGGCTAAGGCCCACACCATACTGTTACTATTTAGAGCTCAAGCCCAGATTGTTACTGCATGTCGTATATTGATTGACTGATAGAAGATTACACACTGAGTTTCATAAACTCACCCTCTCCTTTTAACTGTGCAGGTAATCCTAAGCCATAGGTGATTGGGTGCTACAGGGGACTCGGAGGTGGCCACACAATTGCTACTGTTCACATTTGCTTTTATTTTAACTTAAATTATAAGTTGGGTTTTGCTTTTGTAATAAGGCCTTCAAGTTGGTTTAAATTTTTAATTGGGCTTTTGCTTATATATTTTAAACTGCTAATTTAGGAGAAGATGAATTTTTAAAATAATTATCATTTTCAAATATATGAGTTTTAAACAATAGAATTTAAAAAGCTTTCGCGATTTTAAACTAACTTATTAAAAAAAACAGATAATAAGACAAGCGTATCGACTAGTTGATTTGTTTACTAATAATAAAAGGGGTTTATCTTAAACTTAGAAACAAAAATTTTTACCAACGAGTTCAATTTTTGAAAGACACTTCAATGTGACACACCAGATTCGACCATAACGTCTAGGCCGGGTTTGGGGTGTTATAGAGGAGTTATAAGGTTCAGCTAAAAAAAGGGCAGAAAGGAGTAGGAGAAAGAAAATTAAATTAAAAAAGAAGAGGAGGAGGACTTGCAGGGGCGCACGATGGCGACCACGGCGGGGCTCACGCTGGTGAGGAGAGGAGTCAGATGAAAATAGTGGAGGAGCGACGGCCACGAGAGGTGGTGATCAGTGGAAAGAAGTTTGGGTCATGGTGGAGGAAGAAAAAGATTAGGAGGATGGTGGTGGTTGTTTCAGAAAATGAGAGAAAATATTGAGAAAAGAAAATAAAAAAATGAAAGAAAGTGAGAGGGAGAGGGAGGGGAGTATGGACAACAATGCAAGGGAAGAAGGCTTGGTCAACCATAGCCAAGTTCAATGTGTCATGCAATAAGGTAAGAGGTGAGGTTATGGATTGGACCATAAAAGTCCCAAATTATCTTTAAAATCCACAACCAAGAAACCATTATTCCTAGAGCCTCTCCAATGACCGAATCCGAGTCCTAACCACGAGGATTTTCTTAAACATACAAGTAATGAGTGTGAACTTTAAAATGATTAGTGTGTGATCATTACATAATATTTATAACATGCATTCAACACAACAATTAAAGATATATATTTCAACATATTTATCATTTTAAAGTAAATCTCATATCATTACCGACACACATACATGAGTATATCGAGACATGCTTATGTAACAATGCACATTTTGAAAAATTTTCCTACCTATCTCCACTACACACCACTATCGAGTTCCCCAGAACCCTTCCATCCAATAACACTTCATTTGTCAAAGAGCCACCACATAAATGCCATAAAACGACCAAATAACACATTGTGGACAAGCCACCACATAGTTGTCGATAATGACCACATAATCACAGATAAACTGCCACATAACTTCCACCTTTCACAAAACCCACCCCATGCATGTGATCTGGCCATTTTCATATTTAACACATTTAATCACTTTTTGCACGTAGTCATGCTCATAGTCTCACTATTTCTTAATTTTACACATTTGCATGTAAACATGCTCACATATCACATATTATTCACATATTATTCACTTTTTATTCACTTTAGCATGCTTCAATATATTTTCATATTAAGTCATGGATTTCATCAGACATATGTATATATAACATATATTTAAATCATCACATATCAATTAGGCCATGTATCACATGACATAAAATGAGATTTGCACACATGCCATCATCACATACATCAACACATCACAAATCATATATTCCATGAACTAATAATTTTAGGAATTGTTCAACTTCGCTTTGAGTACTTAGTGTACTCTCAAATAATTATTTAATAGATTTTTATTTAATAATAAAATAATGGCAGATTATACACAAATCAAAGATTTAGATCCCACACCTTAAATCGTAGATCGATTGCCACAATCCTATTGGAAGAGGTTTTACTTAGATCTAAACCCGATAGATGAATCTATCGCATCAAACACCTATTTTAGTTATAGATCTATCAGACGTGTCTTACTACTTAAAATTTAATCATTGAAATAATTCTCACCAATTACTTACCCTTAAATCAACACTTGGATTTGATACACTCGTTAACTCGCTAAGGATTTCTTGGATTGGTGTTGTTTGGTCCTTCAAAGAATATTTGAACAAAGTGTTAACACTTGAAAAATGAATGTGTCTTAACACCATTCATCAATGAGGAAAAATAATAGAGAAAGAAATGTTCCCAACAACTCTCAAACACTTACACTACTCAACAATACAACAAGATCGATGATTAGTCTTGACGAATGAGCAAAGAAGTTTAACGATCCACAAACATGTATGATCGATAAGTCTTGAACAAAAAATAATTAAAATAGGATAATTAAATCCTTAGAGAATATGGGATAGATCGAAAGGGGAAAGAATGAATGAAAAATTAAATCTAGGCAAAAAGCGGCGGTGACGACGGTGGTCTGAATGAGGTGAGAAAATATAAAAAAGGGGAAGATGGTTCGGTCATAAACTTAAGAGAAAAGAGAAAAGAGAATGACTGGAAGAGGAAGGGTTTCCCATGGTGGTTCACGGCAATTTATAGCAGATCAAGGTGGCAACAGTGGTGGTGATGGGCGGTGACCGAAAGAAAAGAGGTGGAGAAGAGAATATTGGGAGGTGGTGTTGAGGTGGTGAAACTATAGCTTGCAGTGGAGGAATTTTAGGTGATGGTTGAAGGTGGTGATTTTTTGTCAAATGAAGATGAAAGAAAATTAAAAAAAATGAGAATATGGGAGAAATGAGAGAGATGAGAGAGGTAAGGACGACAATGGGTTTGTGTAGCTTGGTCAACTATGAACAGGTTCAATGAATCACATCAAATAGGCAAGATGGAAGGTTTTTTCAAGGGAGGAAGACATGGAGTCAAAAGCGGATCATGCACCCCAATTTAAGGTAAGTTTGTCTCTTAATAGAGAAAAGGAATGCACTTATGTTAGGCAACAAGGGGGTGGATGACAAGCACTTATGTCATATGGAAAAATTGTAAAAAAATAAGATAGTGTGAACATTAGGACTTGAACCTTAAACCTCTAGGATATTTAAGAAGCCTATAAACCATTAGACTATACATTCCTCTGTGCTCATTCTTGCGCACATATTAATAAAAAATATATGAGATGTGACTCATACTATGAAAAAATTTTTGTTGTTGAAACTGATTTAGAGTATTTTCGAGACATAAATATTGGTAACATTATAAACCTTTTTACTAAAGGAATGGGCAAATGGAAATATGGCCCAGGTACCAACATCCCAACCTCCTTTCATTAAGCTATAATGTTTCTTGAAGCTAAAATGTGGATTCAATTTTTATGCACAAGAGTTGTTCCTGCTTTAAATGTATGTAATGTAAATACTTTTTGAATGATTTTGCTTTCTGCTATTTTATAGAAAGAACAAATATGCATCGGGAAATGGATTTACTAGAATATAAAGATATTTGTTAGTGGTCAGAAAGTGGGAGGTTTCTTCCCCCACTTAGTTATAGTCTTATGCAAGAAAGCATGCATTCCAATGGCATCCACAAAACAATCAATGAATCCATCCCGAAGTATCATCGACGACACTCTATTTGCACAATATGTTGAACTTTGGGCAAATCAGATAAAAGAGTGGAACAAATGCCAATAGGAGGCGATAGCAACTTCGGCTTCGTCACAAGTGAGAGCAAAATCAACCGCTCAATAAGAAGTTAGAGCGAGCAGTCATCCAAAACTGTATTGGATGATACATTGGATCCAAAAATCAGATTCAGCCAACCAAACCCCTGTAAGGGAAGAAATCATACTTAGGACTCCACTCTATTAATAATTAAGGTGACATCTACCTAGGGGATCAATTTTCAAACACATTTCATTGAGCTAATATTATTAGTTTTATCTATATTATTCCCTATTCTTATTCTTAGCATCTTTTCAAATTGATCCCCTTGCTTACTATTTAGGATAATAAATTGTTAGTGGGAATAATTAGGTATGTGACGGTATTTCCATTCTAGTAATTAATAACTAATTAACATAATTAAATTGAAATAAGGTAGTCAAGTTGTGTCATGGAAATGAGTAATCTAATTTAAATGAACTATGCAGTTGCGTTTGTTGATTGAAGTTGAGATTTTCTAATTCATAAAGTTGTTGATGAAATAAATTCTAAGAGCATCTCTTAAAGTTGGCAATGATTAATTGTCAAGTTATTCTTGAAATTAATTTACAATCCAAAAAAAATTAACAATATGAAGCTATTATTCAATTGCTTAGTTTACTTATCAATGAGTAAGAATATAACATTTAATTTGTGATCAATCTCAACTCTAAGATTCATATAATACATTAGGCTAGAGTTTTTGTTCCTTCTTCACTATTTTGATTTTTATTTAATAACCCATTTCCACTTTTTTATATTTATTTTTAATGGAAATAATAAAAAAACTCCATTTTATTTATTTCTTTACGGTTTACATAGTTGTGACCATGACTAATTTCTACCCATGGTTGAATTTGGTTTTTTTTATCTAAGCCTTGTTAGCTTCGACCCTACTCCTCTATATGTAATTTTATTCAATTTTTAGGTGTATAAAATTAAATTTGATGTATTCGATGCCATTACTTTTCTTGTTTTCATCTTTTTGTTCTAACTTTATGTTTTATTAATTCAAGGTTTACTTTTGTTTTTTCTATGTGTGTGTGAAAAAGTCAAATTGCAAAGAGGTTATACCAAAACATATTGAAGTCTTGCAACACCATAATAGCCATAAGCCAATTTGATAAAGAATGATATGGCATGCATGTGGAATAAGATCGTATCTTATCTAAGTTGCAAATTTATCCTAGATCTCTAGACAAACATAAACTGAAATGAGAAACAATGAAAACAAATTAGTTGTTACAAATAAGAGTCAAACGAAATTTAAACAAAAGAAAGATGAACCAGCTGGTAAGGAGTCCAAAAGAAAATGAATTAGCGTTTCTTGGATGGAAAGAAACCATCCTTGGACCTCAAGAAAATGCCCCAACTAGATCTACAAAAACAAAACACAAATAGATTTGTTAGAAGTGATTTTAAAAACAAAAGTAAATTGTTTGGTGCAAGAATGTTTGAAAAAATAAGAAAATATTAAAACTCCTAATTTTGATGTGTTTCTTGATGGAACAAGATAGAAGAACGTCTTTCTTGAAGTAACTTTAACCTAGAACAAAAATCGATAAAATCAGCAAGCCAACATAGCAAAAACTAACTTAAAAGAGAAGATGGCATCCTAAGAAGCCTTAGAAACATTAAGAATCCACAACTACTTTAAATAGCTCTAATTCCCCCTCCAAGGAAAAACTTGAAGCTGATTCCCACAACTTGAAAGATTGTTAAAATAGCTTCTAATAGAAACTCAAGAGCAATTCTTGGAAAAAACTCAAAGAGAATTATTATTAACTCAAAAAACATAAATCAATTGTATCTCTATAAGGGTGGACGTCCATGCTACTTATAGGCCCCCAAAATAAGTTTTCCTCACCCTAATGAAATAACTAACATGACAACTCATCAAATAAAAAAATAAAATAATTCTAAGTGTGGACTTTTAATGGGAAT
>CM025248.1:13088336-13123455 GCA_013677275.1 Gossypium schwendimanii
CCACCTATTAAAATAAAATTGGACCTATAGTTTAAATATTTTACAATTTGGGCCACTTTGATAATTTGGTCTAATATTCAATTAAATTACTTTCCAAATCTAATAATGGGCTTGTACACTTTTTAATGGGCCATTCTTTCAAGAACTTGGTCTTGTAATCAATTTGCTCTCGAAATTGGATCGTTCAAGCTCGTACATGAAATTCGATACGCCTTGGCTACAAGATTTGGTTTCTTGGACCAAGATTTCCAAGATTTGAAATCTTGATTTTCTTGATTCTTGAAATTGTCCAAAATAGGAAAATTTGACCAAGATTTGGTTTCTTGATTTTCATGAAAACAATAAAGTGAATGTTGATTTTATTTTTCGGTTGTGTGTGCATTTAAGGCCTTGGTAACGAAGTCTTGGATGGTTCTCTTCAATCTTGCCTGAATTTGCTTGGCCTTTGACCTCGTTATTGGACCTTAAGGAAATTTAAGCCAATCACATTCATTCCCCTCTTCCTCAAAATGATTCATCCTTGAATCTAAAACATCAAAAATAGATAATAAGCAATATTAAAAGTAGAACTTACATTGTACTCATCAAGCAGATCTAATTGATAGGCATTATCATTGATCCGCTTGAGTACTTGGAAAGGCCTATCGCCCCTAGGGTCCAATTTAGTCCGTCTTGCACTTGGAAATCGCTCTTTGCGCATATGGACCCAAACCCAATCACTGGATTCAAGAATAACTTGTTTGCGCCCCTTGTTAGCTTTGTTGGCATTTATGTCACTTATTTTTTTGTAATCTGTTGTTTTGCCTTTTTATGCATTGATTTCACCAACTCAGCTTTCTTCTCGCCATCTAAACTAGAAATACTTTCTATAGGTAATGACACAAGATCAAGTACAATTAGTGGGTTAAAACCATAAACAAGTTCAAATGGTGAATATCTAGTTATAGAGTGAATAAATCGATTGTATGCAAATTCAACAAATGGTAAACATTCTTCCCAATTTATTAATGTTCTTACCCATAATAGCTCGTAGTAAAGCACCTAAAACTTGATTTACTACCTCAGTTTGGCCATCGATTTGGGGGTGACACATAGTGGAATATAATAATTTAGTAGCTTACCCTATAATACCTTCTAGAATTGGCTTAGGAGCTTTACGTCTCTGTCAGAGACAATTGTGCTAGGTATTCCATGTAGTCACACCACCTCTTTAAAGAATAAGCCATCCACATGTGTAGCATCATCTATTTTGTGACAAGGAATAAAGTGTGCCACTTTTGAAAACCTATCAACAACAATAAATATACTATCTCGACCCTTTTTAGTTCACGATAAACCAAAAATGGAATCCATGGATAAATCTATCCCTGGTGAAGAAGGAACCAGCAAAGGAGTATAGAGTCCATATGGCATTACCTTAAATTTTTCTTGTTTACAACATGCACTTAGAACATGCCTTTTCAACATCCTTCTTCATGTTCAACTAATAAAAGTGTTCTTGTAGAATATCTAGTGTTTTGGCAATACAAAAGTGTCCCACTAAGCCTCCACTATGTGCCTCATGAATTAGTAACTTTCTTATGGAACAATGTGGTACACATAACCTTTTTAGGCGAAAAAGAAACCCATCTACGAGATGAAATTTGTCAAAGGCACTATTCTCACAATTAGCAAAGATATGTGCAAAATCAACATCATTTTTGTACAAATCTTTTATATGCTCAATTCCTAAGAATTTAGTATTTAATGTAGTTATCAAAGAATATCTACAAGATAAGGCATCAACAACTATATTTTCTTTACCTGTTTTTTACTTTAATTACATATGAGAATGTTTCTATAAATTCTACCCATCACGCGTGTCTTTTGCTTAACTTACCTTGTCCCTTTAGACATTTTAGGGACTCATGATCCCTATGTATAGCGAACTCATTGGGCAGCAAGTAATGTTGCCGCACTTGGAGAGCTCACACCGATTCCAGTAACTCTTTATCGTAAGTTGAGTAGTTCAATTGTGCCCCATTTAGTTTTTCACTGAAATATGCTATTGGCATTTTATCTTACATCCACAAGGCACCAATTCTGATACCTGAAACATCAAATTCAAGTTCAAAAGTATTAGAAAAATCAGGTAATTTAAGAACTGGAGTAGAACATAACTTATCCTTTAAGGCTTCATAACTTATCCTTTAAGGCTTGAAAAGCCTTTTCTTAAGTTTCAGTTCACTTGAAACCCACTGCTTTTTTTATAATCTCAGTTAATGGGGCGACATTAGTAGAGAAATCCTTCACAAAAGGTCTATAAAAACTTTCTAAACCATGGAAAGATCTCACCTTGGTAATCAATTTAGGAGTGGGGCACTCCCTTATAGCATTTACTTTATACTCATCGATATGAATACCTTAAGCACTTATTATAAACCCTAAAAAGATTAGTTTATCACAACAAAAAGTGGATTTATCAAGGTTGGCAAATAATTTTTCAGTTCTTAGAATGTCCAAAATAGATTTAAAATGGAAAACATAAGCAGCTAAAGAATTTGAGTAAATTAGAATATCATCAAACGATACTACCACAAATTTACTCAAATAAGGCCTTAAAACATGATTCATTAATCTCATGAAAGTACTAGGGGCATTAGTTAGACTGAAAGGCAAAACAATCCAAACTTAGTTTTAAAGGTTGTTTTCCATTCATCCCCTTCCCTCATACGAATTTGATGATAACCACTTTTTAAGTTAATTTTAGTGAAAATCGTTGAACCATGTAAATTATCAAGCATGTCATCAAGTCTAGAGATTGGATGCCTATACTTTATTGTCATTTTGATGATTGGGTGGCAATCAATACACATTCAAAATGAACCATCTTTCTTAGGCACCAATAGGAAAGGGACGACATAAAGACTTAAACTTTATCTAATGTACCCCTTGTCTAATAGTTTCTCTACTTGCCTTTGCATCTCCTTTTTCTCATTGGGATTGTTTCGATAAGCTGGGAAATTTTGAATGGATGCTCCAGTTACTAAATCAATTTGGTGCTCAATTCCTCATAAAGGTGGTAAACCTTTAGGGAACTCGTTGAAAACATCCGCATAATCCTACGAAAGAGATTTAAACACACTAGGCAAAGATTTGTTAAGGTCAATTAAAGATAAATAATTTTGCCTAAACCTCACAAGGATACCAGGTTCTTTGTTTAATAGGGCTCTCCGCACATCTTTTTACTCTTGGAAATAGACTTTTCACTCTGTTTTTACCACTAGAGGATTCACTCACCATTGAGCCATTTGATTTTTTACTTTTAACACTAATGGCCTCTTTTCTTTTAGTCTTTTTTGTTTGTCCTTTCCCCTTAACCCCCTCACAGAATTTCATCATTTTCATTTGATCTTTATACACATTGTTGAGATTCAAAGGGGATAGATTAAATTTCTTCCCTTTAAAGATAAGGGAATACCGATTTTGTTTTCCATGGTGTATAACATCACGATCAAATTGCCACGGTCTTCCAAGAAGTAAATGTGCGGCATGCATGGGGACGACATCGCACCATACCTCATCCTCATAATTTCCAAGTTTAAATGTAATCAAGGACTATTTTGTAACTCGTACTTTGAAACATTCATTAAGTCAGTAAAGGTGGTATGACTTAAGATGTTTTTAGCAAGGTAATTTAAAAGAGTCCACAAGGTAGCTACTAACAACATTAGCACAACCCCCACTATCCACAATAAGCAAACACAATTTACCTTTAATGAAACACCGATAATGGAATATATTAGTCCTTTGGCTATTAAGATCATCCCTCATTTGGATGTTGTGGATGTGACGCACTACTAGGCAATGAGATTCAGCAAAATCATCCTTCTGATTTAGTTGTTCTACAACCTTCTCATTCATATCACTAACATAGATTATATTCTCCATAAATTTTATCATATCCGGATTGTCTGAATCAGAAATATATTCACCATTTTCTTTGATTCTGGGAAGTTTCATGTTAGGGAAATCTCTACTATAGTGCCCATTTCCTTTACATTTGAAACATTCTATCTCATGAGTTTTTTTCCATGTTTGAACCACCTAAATTGGGTTGCTTAGAAGGTATTTCCATTTTCATAGGTGCCCCACTCTTCCAATCTGATTTCTTAGTATCACCACTTGAAAAGAGCTTGTTAGCATTAAAAGGTGGTTTCAAATTCTTAAAGTCAGAATTGGAACTGTTACCTTTGTAATATTGTGAAGTAGAGAATGAATGAGGGCCTTATTCCTTCAATTGTTGTTCAATCTCAATGGCTTTGTGAACTGCTTCCTCTAGATTTATGTAAACTTGTAACCCCAAAGTGTTGGATATAGTTTTGTTCAAGCCATCAATAAAACATACCATAGTGGTCCCATCATCCTCTTCCACATTTGCTCATTGTATGAGCATCTTCATCTCCTTGAAGTACCCATCAACTGATCTATTACCCTGAACAAGTCGTCAAAGTTTAGTTTTGATCTCCCTATAGTAATGAGAAGGAATAAAGAATTTTTTCATGACTTGTTTCAACTCATCCAAAGTGGTAATTTCTCTCTTGTAGTTTCGTTGATGACTTATTCCAAGTTTAGTCCACCAATTCAACACATAGCTTGAGAATTCAAGGGTTGCCAATGGAACTTTTATAATAGCCCTTTTTTAGTAGTGTCAGAAACAATGGTTTCAAGACCACCAAATCCAACGAGTAAGTTCGTAAATATTATTACTTAATACTTACGAGTCAAATATGATTTTTAAAAGGCTTTTAATTTGATAATTTATGTTATATAAGTAATTTATTAAGTTCAAGTGGTAAGACCTTAAGGTCAAGTGGTTTTAAAAAATGAGGTATCAGGGCCTCGTTTCTATAACCTGAGCTGTAAATATTTACGGAGTATTATTAAGGTGGTATTAAAGTTTCGTTAAGAAATTTTAACATTTTGATAGCTAATTAATTAAAAAGGACTAAATCGTAAAAGATGTAAATTTGATCACAATTTGATTTGAGTGATTAAATGGTTTATTGAATAAAAGAAAAGGGACTTAAATGGTAATTAGACCATTTAAGAATTTAGTGGATGGTTTTGGGCAACTAAAAGCATGAAATTTGTATGATTATTAAAAGGACAAAATGGTAATTTCAAAATTAAATTAAAATAAAAACAAAACAATTAAGCTATCATATTTTTCCTTGGTGTTTGGTGAAATTGTAGAAAGATGGAAGCCATGGATGATAGCTTAACCATTCGATCAAAGTCCCCTTTTTTATGTAAGTCCGATTTAGCCTTTTTTTTTAATAATTTTTATGTTTTTGAAATCGTTACAACTAGGTCCAGCTAGCTCGTACCTTCGATTTTGAAATTGTTAAAGATTTTGAAGGTTGTCATTGATGAATCTATATGATTTTAGCTATTAAATGATGAATTTGAAATGTTGGTTGATATTTAAAAGCATTTTGTTAAGTGATCTTGATGAATTTTTTATTAGGGACTAAATTGTTAAAATAGTAAAAGTACAAGGATTTGATGTGAAATTATTGCAAATGTGGGCTGATATTGAGGCCATGAATATTTGGCTAGTGGAAAATTTCAAAAAAATGGTTAATTTGCATGTTGTAGGCTTAGGGACTAAATTAAATAAAAGTGAAATGTTAGGGGCAATTTTATAAAAATGTCAAAAAAGAAAAAATTGCATAAAATACAATATTTTACTATCTAAATTAGTAGATTGAATGAAATTATTAATTTAGTTCAAGATCGGGTGGAAAATCGAGGAGAATAGAAAATTACCAAAATGCCTCTGTATTTTGACATTTCTACAATTTAGCTAGGTAACATTCAAATAGCATTTTAAATTATATTTTAAATGATATCATTTTATAATATCAAATTATGTCTCGGCAAAAAAATTCGACTGCGTATTGGTGATCATCGACCAATGAAAAAGGATAGCTTTGGCTATCGAATATGAAAAGGGATAGCTTCGGCTATCGATTATAAAAAGGGATGGTGATGACCATCGAATATGAAAAGGGAAGCTTTGGCTATCAATTATGAAAAGGGATTACTTTGGCTATCAATTTTGAAAAAGGATGGTGACGACCATCGATTAATAAAAAGGGTTGGTTTTGTCCATCGAATATGAAAATTGACGGTTCCGACTATCGTTTAGCACACTTTGTGTGAGCTCCGATAAGGGTTCCGATTGACTTCACTATGAAAAATATGGAAAGGTATGATATACCAATGATCAAAGTATGAATATTCATGTTTATGAAAGGTGTGATATAAGTGATAATATGTTTTGTACCCATATTTTACCATGTGATGATATTGCTAAGTTATGTGTTTAATCACTAGCTTGTGGCTATGGTTAATGTTATGTTTATGTCTTATGTGTATGGAGATGAAATGGTAAGTGTTTAATAATAACTAAGACATGTTTATATGAAACCCAATGGAATGGTGATACATGGAAAAACATGATATGTTATGATGGATGATAAATCTAATTGAATCATACTCAAGTATAATGGTTATCCATGTCAAATTCATATGAATAATGTTTAAATGAACTAATATGTGTTGTTGATGTGCTAGGGCATATGCCAAGCTTCTGGATATGATTGATGTTTATGATTATGCTTGTACTATGTATATGAAATGGTAAGTACGTAATTGGGATGTATTATGATGTATTATATATGAGCAAATAGCTTATGCTATCGATAAATAAACCGAAGTGATAGTTAATAATGTTGTTTAGGCTTATGATAAGCATCGGGGACGGAATGGAAAGTAAGTAAATAGAAAGATATATAATGTTCTAAAAGGGATTGATGATATATGTTATGTCTCACGAAATCTTGTCATGTTATGAATGGTCAATAAACATGCGACATTAATAAACTTTCTCATTTGTGAGTTGATGGTCATATCAATTTATGAATCTTATAGCATTGGCATAAATTTATGTTTATTCTATAAAGTTTAACATTGAAATAGAATATTATGCTTAAAGTTTATACGAGCTTACTAGCATTCATTGCTTACGTAGTTTTTCTTTTACCTTACAGATTATCGAAAGCTTGATCGGGTTGGAAGCTAGTCGAATGTCCCAATAATAAGGGCAAAGGACCTGTTGAGTATATCACTATACTAGATTTTCTAGTGAGTTCCTTTTTACTTCCATGTATTATAAATTCCATTGTTGTATATATTGTGTAATGTAAGTAATCTCTCTTAATAAAATATAAATGGTGCTTGTGATGTTGGTGGTTACCCAATGTCACCAGAGTGAGTACGATCTGTCTGTGTCACAGAGTAAATACCCTCCTTATTTCACAAGCCAGTACCATCAATATGTGATATGTGATATGAGAGATAAGATGCTGAAGAAGGGGGATTATGTTTTTTATTCCTTCTGTAGGGAAGCTATATTGCAAATCGAACTGAAATATCACGAGAAAACATACTTTGTTAATCAAAAATGATATGAGGAGTTAAGGGGATGTGTGTATATAAATATGACTGGTTGATATGTTTTTGAATCTAAATTATGTGTGCGAGGCTGGCATAAGGATGGGTTGAGTATTTGTTATAGTTAGGTTCATGGAAAGTGACTGCCCTTGTGTTGTGTTAAGTGGATAAATAAAGTCCGTTTGTATTCTGTGAATGCCAATAGGTGTATTATGACCATTGTATTTAAACCTTCTAAAAGGTTTGATATCATCTCGAGCATTATTGTGTATGATTTATATGTGCTTTCTTTGCCATTGGAACTTACTAAGTTCATTTGAACATACTCTGTTACCTTTTCCTTCTCAGGAGTGTTGATTGAAGGAAGAGAATTTTGAAGGGACTATGCCAGAGCACTGTTGATTTTGAGCCTTCTATTAATTTTTGTATTGTACATACCGAGGGCGGGGTGGCGTGTAGAAACGTTTTGTATTACCTTTTGTAATGATTTGTTGAACTCTGCTTTATGAAATCTTTTGTAAACTCAAGCAATATACATATTTGTTTTTTATCCAATGAGCTATGGTTTGTGAGAAAATATTTTAGTCGTGTATGCCAAACTATTTTGAAAGATAGTTAACCGCCAATGATGCATTTGAAACTTTTGTAAAGGGAATAACTTTTGTAAACTCAAGCAATATATATATTTGTTTTTTATCCAATGAGCTATGGTTTGTGAGAAAATATTTTAGTCGTGTACGCCAAACTGTTTTGAAAGATAGTTAACCGCCAATGATGCACTTGAAACTTTTGTAAAGGGAATAACTTTTGTAAACTCAAGCAATATACATATTTGTTTTTATCCAATGAGCTATGGTTTGTGAGAAAATATTTTAGTCGTGTACGCCAAACTGTTTTGAAAGATAGTTAACAGCCAATGATGTTCTTAAAACTTTTGTAAATGGAATAAATTTATCAACTTTTATAAGGCTTTCGCTAAATGTTTTGTCTAAAATGCTTTTCTTAGGGTATAATTAAATTGATTGTTTTTTCCTTATCGCATTCAGGATTACACAAATATCTTATGATTTTAAGTTGTGGCAAACCCTACTCCGATACAATCATCAGGTCGAGTAAGCTGGGTTACAATTCTTTCTTGTTTTTTATTCACATTATAAGAAAATGATAAATTTCAATTTTAGTCTTTCTATTATACTTGAATTTGAGATTTAATTTCTAATATAATTCTGGCACTATATTTTTATAATGTTATTAGCTAATGTAAATAGTTAATATCGTTAACATTTCGAAAAAAGATGTTACGTGGTTTTGTATAATTTGAATGCCCAAAGTGTCTTAATGACTTATACATCTTTTGTTTTTACCTTTCTATGTTTTTATAAGACAGTGACCAATTTTCAATTTTGACCATATACCATGCTGGAACTTAGATTGAATCCATATACTTTAGTTTGTTACAAAATTTGATCTCACTACTACAAAATGTCATTAGTTTGTCTAAATAGTTAATACTTTTAACTATTTCAGTTACAATGTCAACATAATTTTTTAACACTATTCCAACAAAAAAAATTTATCATGACCAGTTTGAATGATTGCTTTTAATAAAAATATTTCAATTAGGATTTTCAGTATAATCTTTTTTTCTTAGAACACTACTAAGTGATTTAAAAAAAAATTAAAATGTCAAAGACATATAAATTTAACAAAAGAATTTTAACGGTGATAAAACTAGAACTGAATTTTTAAATTTAAAAACTATATAAACTAAATTACATAAAATAAAAGTAGAAAATTAAAATTTAAAATGTACTTAAAGCTTATATTTAATGTTTTTAGTGCATAATTCAATGCGAAATATAAAAAAACATATTAATTTTGTTTTTTCACATATCTTACATAAAATTAATTACACGTGTAGCTAAACTCATCCATTTATCATCTTCATCAACTCCGCATTGGTCATCTAGATTTCAAGAATGCAAGGTTGAAGCTCATGATCGAATTAAAGTGCCAGTTATAGCCCAATACACTATTTTGTGTTGTAATTATCAAACCTTTTTATTCAAAGAAAATGAAATAGTGATGCAACTTTCATTGACACCCCTCTATCGTTTCTTTTTGCTAGAATGTTTTTGATTTGACATTTTGTCGAGCAAGTGATGCAAGCTGTTGGCACTGGCAATTATTGGTACCTCATCCCCATCATCGCCACAATATTGTTTTTCTCCAATCATCAACCACAAGAAACTCGAAAGGACTGAACCCAGAGGTCCATTGTCAATCATTTCTGACCACTTTGGCTCGCGGAAATTAGATTTTATTGAAGTTTGTGAGATTTAATATGCAGCTTGCAGTGTTCGATCAGTTTCAGTAGGCCAGCCAATTGAATTGATGATCATGATCCAGAGTGAACTATATACGGAGTCGAAATCCCATTGGGTAGAAACGAAGAATTTCTCTGATTCTGACGCTAATGGATATCGCTGTATAATACCACTTCATTTGCACGTTTGAGCTTTAACTATTCCTACGTATGCAGATTTGATAATTAACCACGGGGCTTCGGTAGTTTTCGAGTCAAAGATGATCACATTCTCCCATTTTCATGAATATTAATTAAAATTGATAAAAGATACGTAAATTAAATAATTTTAGGGAAAAAAAATTAAGATAATTGAAAATTTGGTATGTAGTTGGTTGTTTAGAAGTGTTTAAGCATAATAAATAGTTGGTGATATAGCTGAAATTAATTATACATCATCGTTTTGATCCCAAAATTTAGAAATTAGAAAATTATTACTTATTTTACATTCAATTAATTTCTCTTTTTTTTTTTATAAATTTATCTTGAATTTATCCAATTAATTTGAAATAGTACTTGATTTATGTATAGGCGAGATTGTTGAAATATTAATTGTTGTAAAGTTTTGTTCAACGTAATGTTACAACAAAAATTGCAACACTCAATACATATCTTATTACATAGGTAATTTTAACTTGATAGTAGCAAATGCGAAGTCCTTGATAAAAACGCAATTGGTTTGCAAGGCTTTAAGAGTTTGAACTTCATAATGACTCTTCTAACCAAGAGAGAAGTTATTCAACTAACAAGAGAGAGATTTAAAAGACTTATCACATGTTTTAAAATCAAGGATTATCAACTGATTACTTATTGATCGTTCAAAGCTTAAATTTCAAGTTAATAGTGTTGGGACAGCCAGTTCGCCCTGTGACACAGCGAAAAAAATATTCTGGCGATCTTCAGCCATGGATCTACTTATGAGGAACAAAAACGGGTCAAAATAAGGTTGAAGATATATCTTCCTAAATAAAAACGATGAAAGAATGTTATTGATTCGATGTTGATTCCAAGCCACAACAAAAACATCCTGACCACAACGAAAACGTCCTGGCCTCTATGTAGGCCATTCGGTATTAAAATGAATGGCAAAATCTCTCTTGGAACTTTTCCAAAGAAAATCTCCCAAAATGGTTGCTAGACATTTTTATTCTTGTTTTTTTAAAACACACTTAACCCTAATTCAAGATTTTGGTATTCATATATTGAAAATAGAATCATCCTATGGAGAATATACGGAAAGCACTAAAAACTTTATATTATTTCCAAAAAGAATTATAACTGCCATGTTTCAATGTTTGACCAAAATCATAATTAGAATAATAATAATTTCAGTAAACTATATCCTATTAAAATTTTATATGAACCAAATTCATAAATTAATTTTAACTATGTTCTCTATTAGTGTGCAGCAAGCTTGTACATTTATTTCATTTAATATTTAACTATCAAAATAAATTAATTCAATAATTAATTTATTTTATGTGACAGCTAAACACACTACCAACTATGTTTGGATTTTGTTCCTTTTAACCATAGGGTGTAACATTGTAGGTTCTTGTAACGTTAGTAGTAATACTAGAAGATTTCTTATAATAGAAGTAATGTGCGGCATCTAGCAGTGCATCATTGCAACCTAAGTTACAAGAAGTCATAATTCAACATAACCTTTCTATGATGAAACTTTCATGTATTACATCTGTAACAACCTATACTCGGTTCAATTGTCGAACCCGAGTAATAGGACGCCACATCACATGTCACAACATCACACATTACACATCATCTCATTTGCATACAAATATCAACACATTCAATCATTTATAAGAGTTTTAAGTCTAGGATACCCTGGGTGACATTAAAATTGAATAAACATACATTAAACGACCTTGTATCAAATTAAGAAGATGCTTAATGATCACTTGACGAAAATTTCAAAAAGTTTTCATAGTTATTGATACACACACCTGGTATCAATATTTCTCGTAATGGGTATCAATACTGTTTAGAAAATCGATACCTTCTTAGCATTCTGTTTCTTTGCAACATTTAAACCCAGCAATTTATCAATACAATTCAAAAAGTATCTATAATTTCACCCCGTGTATCGATACTCAAAGAAAGGTATTGATACCAATTTAAGCTACAAACTTCCCACATTTGTTTCAACATGGAGGTATCGATACATATGCCCCTAATATCGATACCTCTGCACAAATCAACAAATAATACAACAAAACAGGGCATTTAACACAATCAAACATATACCACTTCAACATGCATCTATAACCTCAATATTCAACATAAAAAATATCCATCATTGCAATTCAAAGCATCATCAATAAACTACACATTAGTCTCAATGCGTTATTATTGTCTAAGCCCACAATAATACTTAACTAAGGACCTTTTAAGAATAATCATATTTTTATTAGGACTTTTTAACAATTTGGTTTATTTATATACACAGAAAAAGAAACTGAAATAACATTGGCAATGCCTTATATTAATAAACAAGGTAAAACAAGTATGTAATTACAATAATCATATGATTGGTCTTTGGGCATACTATAACAATGTCCCACTAGAACTAAGACCAATCACTCATATATCTAATACCAAGTGACGTAGTGCGACAATCATGCTTCTTTGTGTTAGAGGCTTCGTCAGCAGATCAACAATGTTATTATCTATTCGTAGTTTGCATATTTCTATATCTCTTTGATCAATGATTTCTTGAATAAAATAGAAACGCCTAAGTATATGTTTGGACCGCTGGTGAGATATGGGTTCTTTTACTTGTGCAATGGCTTCGTGGTTGTCACAACGAAGTTCTAAAGTCTCTGATATGCTAGGCACAACCCCTAGTTCAGATATAAACTTCTTGATCCAAACAGTCTCTTTTGCAACCTCACTAGCTGTAATATACTTGGCCTTAGTTGTAGAAGAAACTAATGTATGTTACTTTTAACTTTTTCGGCTCACAGCACCATCATTAAGGAAAAACACAAAACCTGATTGCGATCGTGAATCATCCTTGTCGGTTTGGAAGCTAGCATCAGAGTAACCTTTTACACTCAGCTCTTCCTCACCTCTTTATATAAGGAATGTATCCTTAGAACTTCACAATTACTTAAGGATATTTTTAATTGCGACCCAATGACTTTCAGTGGGATCTACTTGGTACCGACTCGTCATGCTTAAAGCATACGAAACATCTGGACTAGTACATAGCATGGCATACATGATAGACTTAATAGTCGAAGCATATGGAATCTTACTCATGTGTTCTCTGTCTTATGGAGTTGAAGGACACATTTCCTTCGAGAGTGTAATGTCATGTCACATAGGTAACAATCCTCTTTTGAATTCTTCCATGCTTAACATTTTCGGTACTTTATATATGTATGTACTTTGGCTTAGACCTATGAGTCGTTTTGATTTATCTCTATAGATTTTGACTCCTAATATGTACGTAGCCTCGCCCAATTCTTTCATAGAAAAACTTCCTAACCAAACCTTAATAGAATGTAAGGTAGGTATGTCATTTCCTATGATAAGTATGTCATCTACATGCAGTACCAAGAATGCAATATTGCTCCCACTAACTCTCTTGTAAACACGAAGCTAATCTTCATTTTCGATAAAACCAAACTCTTTGATTGCATCATTAAAACAAAGATTTTAACTTTGAGAAGCTTGTTTCAATCCATAGATGAATCTTTGTAGCTTGTATATCTTTCCAGCATCTTTTGGATCAACAAAACCTTCAGGTTGCTCATGTACACATGTATTCCAGTTTCCCATTAAAGAAAGTTATTTTGATGCCCATCTACCAGATTTCATAATCATGAAATGTAACTATTGCAAGTTAGATCTAGATGGATATAAACATAGTATAGGGGAAAAGGTTTCATCATAGTTAATACCATGAGCTTGGTGAAAACCTTTAGCGAGTAATTTCCCTTTGTATGCTTGTACAATACCATCCATTTTTGTTTTTTTTTAAAAACCATTTGCACCTTTTGGGTTTAACCCCTTCAAGTGGGTAAACCAAGATCCATACATTTTATCTGACATGTAATCCACCTCAGATCTCATGGCCTCAAGCCATTTCTCAAAATCTAGGGTCGCTACCAATTCTTGATAAGCCCTAGGCTTATGTTGATCCATAAGTAGAATATTACCATTTCATTCATGACAAATCCATATCTCTCAAGTATTTGGCATTCTCTTAAAGATCTTCACGATAGTTGTGTTTCTAAAATAGTTGATTGTTTCGTAATAACTTGCAGAGCATGTTATTATTCAATCTCTAGTTCAGTGATCTATGCTTGTTCTCGAATTTCTCCGAGTTATATTCTTCTACCACTTCTTTTTCTAGAGTCAAAATCTCTTTCAAGGAATACTATTTTTCAAACAACAAACACTTTTATTCTCATTTGGATTGAATAAATAATATTCTTTTGTTTCCTTAGGATATCCTACAAAGATACACTTTTAAGATTTAGGTTTGAGTTTAGTAAACTTCTGACGTTTAACATAAGCTTCACAACCCCAAATCTTCTTGAAAGACATACTAGGATGCTTCCCAGTCCACATCTTATATGGTGTTTTTTGAACAGATTTAGATGGAACATGATTCAGTGTAAAAGTAGGTATTTCAAGTGTTTGTCCCCAAAAGAAAGTAGGAAGATCAACATGACTCATCATTGATCAAACCATGCCTAACAATGTCCGATTTCTGCTTTCATAAGCTCCATTCCATTGTGGAGTACAATGAAGTATAAGTTGTTAAACAATTTCATATTCCTTCAAAAATTCATCAAACTCTAAGCTTAAGTATTCTCCTCCTCGATCTGATCAAAGTACCTTAATACTTTTACCTAGTTGATTTTGTACTTCATTTTTAAATTCCTTAAACTTTTCAAGGGCTTCAGATTTATGGTGCATAAGATAAATATATCCATATCTATTAAAGTCATCAGTGAAAGTAATGAAGAATTGAAAACCTTTTTTGTCTTGTTTGTTCATTAGTCCACAAACATCACTATGGATTAAGCATAATAAAACACTAGGTTGCACACTTTTACTATTAAAAGGAGTTTTAGTCATTTTACCCAACAAGCAAGACTCATATATATCCAATTTTTTGAAAACAAAAGAGTCCAAAATTCCATCTTTAAGGAACTTTGATATGCATTTCTCACTTATATGGCTCAATCAACAATGCCAAAGATAAGTTTGATTATAGTAATTTATTTTTTATCTTTTAGTATTTATGTTATAAATGAGTGTATCTTGGTCTAAAATGTAGAGGCTATTTACTAATTATGTCGAACCATAGAAAACATTATCGAGATAAAATGAACGAAAATTATCCCTAATAATTATCTCAAAACCTTTTTTTTCTAATCAAGAAATTGAAGTAATGTTTCTAGTCAAACTTGGCACAAAATAGCAGTCCTCAAAAAGTTAAATCAAGTCCACTAGGCAATGATAAAATATGTGTTCCTATAGCTAATGCAACAATTGTTGCTCCATTTCCAGCTTGTAGGTCCACATCTCTTTTAGTCAAATTCCTACTCCTTTGTAGTCTCTATAAAGAGGTACAAATATGAGAACTACATCTGGCATCTAATCCAAATGAAGTAGATGTTGATAAATTAATATCAAAAACACAAATACTTGAAGTGGACGCTCTATCTTCTTTTGCCTTCTTAACCTCTTCAAGATAGCAGGGCAGTTCCTTTTCTAGTGTCTGGTCTTACCACAATGGAAACATTTTCCATCCTTAGCAATTCCTCCTTTAGGATTCAATGCAGCTTTTCTGTAACCCCCCTGAAACCTGGCTTAAATGTTATGCCAAATTCTGGAAGTCACATTAAAACCCATTGAAAACTAATACTTGATAAAAGCAACTATGTTTAAGTAGTTTTTGTGAAAAACTTAAATTTTTATATACTAGTTTATTTAGTTTTTGAACAAATTTTAGTAAAGTACAAGATTTGAAAAGTTTCCTTATTTATCGAGTTATAAGTCTAAAAGGTTGAAATATAAAATTTAAAATATCTTTAAATAAGTCTTAAAAATGATTTTGATAAAAACTTCCGTAGTGGACTTTGTAAATATTTAGAAAATCATATATTAAAATTTAAAAGAAAATAAAAATCATAAGAATTCCAAATACAACAATTTAAAATATTTTAAGTTCATCAAACATGCATGCATGGAAGTTTATAATTTTAAAAGTAAAAATAGCCCATAAAAAGTTTAGTGTCCAAAATAACAAACCAAAAAGTTAATAAACCACTTTAATAATTAATTCATTTAAGAGACTCCTCCTCATGTTGAATCCAAGTCCTATACTCGTGAATCATCTGAAAAGGTTATAAAACTAAAGTAGTGAGCTTTAAAGCTCAATGTGAATTTCATAACAAATTAAATAAAAATATTCACAAACATATCATACAAAATAGTCAATTTTATGCACATATCCATATCAATGCAAATTTTGTAAAACAATTCTGCAATTTCTTTTAAAACATCTTACCCATCTTCGCTACACACCATAAGGAGTTCCCTATAACTCATCCATCCAAAACACACCAACATATATGTGAACGAAGCCACCAAATTTGCAAACAAGTTGCTAAAACATGTAAGTTGTGGATAAACCACCTTGTAGGTTATGGATAAACCACCAAATTTGCATATTAATATTGCCACATCTTCTTCCTTAAACATGTCTTAACCCTATGTAATGCATCATGGCATACAAATCATATAGCAAAACAATAAACATGATAATCATGCTTTCATACACATGTAAGTTTCAATATACATGGTAGTCCATGTTATTTCAATAAACAAATAGCCATGATTTTTTCACAATATGAGATTATAAAAATATTTAACAAATCATAACAATAATTGTCACATCAAATCATAAATCTCAAGTAAGGAGACTTACCTTGTAACCATTAAGTCATTCACATGTTACAACAAAACATAATGTTTTCAATTGTATAATAAAACGATAAATTTTTAGTTAAAACCTTATGTTTTTAACTTGCATGAAATGCACACCTTAATCAATTTGAATAGTAAATCCAACTAATGTTTGATCACCTCCAATCCAAAAGAATTAGGACATTGATTTGCACCTAAAGAAATCGTTCATAAAATTAGTATTCTTTTATCTCCAATAAAAGAATTATCTATGATAAAAATTATCCACAACTTCACAACTTAATACTTGCTCATATATTTCCAAATTGAACCAAGATGAACTCTTATGTAGCTAAGGACTTGAATTTATGATATAATCTATTTTAATGAAAATTTTACAAGATTTGGATTAGTGATCATGAAATGAAAATAGAATAGATGAAAGAAAATGAAAAATTTTAAAACAAAATTGACAATATTTTCAAGATTGAAGAAGACTCCAAAAAGAATTAGGGAATTCCAGTAAAAGAAAAGAAAAGAATTAGGGAATTCCAGTAAAAGAAAAGAAAAGAAGTTTTCTAAAAGATGATAAAAGAAGATAGAATTAAAAGTGAAGGAGAACAAGTAAAGAAATGTGGTTTTGGGTAGTGGAATTTGAATATTGGTTCGATTTTAATGTAGTGGTGATGTGGTGGTGCTACAGTGGTTGAATGGTGGTGGTATGATGGTGATTTGGTGGTTGTTGGCTGGTCATTCAGTTTGAAGTTGGAAATTTAAGCAAAAATGAAGGAAAAATGCAAGGAGGAGTAACCAAAATAGGCAACACTAGTAAAAGGAGAACGAGGAGAAAAGATAGAAAATTTTATGAAAAGAAAACAAAATGAGAGTGTGAGAGAGGGATGAGTGGACAGTCACCAAGGGTAAGCTCCCATCAAAGCATTCAAAAAGAGAGACAAGAGAGTTAGGGAGAGTAATGGACAATAAATTTCGGAGTTTCATCTTTTCAAAATTTAAAGTGTGGAGTTCTAAAGAAAATGTTGAATATAAGTTACATGCAAAGAATGGACAATGTTTGCATGGAAAAGGTTGACTAAATTTTGGATGAATTTAAAAAAAATTGATATTATGGAGTCTAGTACTTCGGTCTTTTAGGAGTTACCAAAAGCTACTTAACCACTACACCACGTCTCATGCTTGTTTAATAACTAATAACATTTAAAAAAATTTTGGGATGTGACATTTTTGTTTGTTGGTTTTGGCCTTGCCATTGTTCTTAGGCATTACCTTAGCATTAAGCTTTCCTTTGCCCTTGTCCTTGCGGACCATCAAAATGGGCTTACGCCCAGCCCTTTTCATCTTAATTTCAATAGTTCGTAACATGCTGAGTAACTGTTGCAAATTCTTATCAATTTCATTCATGTTGAAATTAAGGACAAATTGGCTAAAACTATTCGACGACGATTGTAGGATGACATTAGTGGCCAACTCCATACTTAGAGGGAGTCCTAGTCAAGGCTTTCACTATAGCATATCATCTTGAGAACATTAGTTCCCACAGGAGATCCCTCCACCATTTTGCATTGAAGTAGAGCTTTAGAGGTCTCGTACCTCTCTTGACATGCTTGGCACTCATATAATTCCTTAATGTGCTAGATCATATCATAGGTAACCATATCCTCATGTTGCTTTTGAAGCTCCAGAGTCATATTGGCAAGCATTAGACATCCTATGTCTAACATGTCACCAAGATGATTCTTATAAGCATCCTTGTCAGCTCTAGAGGCATTAGTTGTTGGTTCATAAGGAACGAGTTCTTCAATGACATAATTTTTGTTCTTGTTTAAGCACAATCCTTAAGTTACGAAACTAGTCAAAGAAGTTCAAGCCATTCAATTTGTCATTCTCAAGGACAGATCATAGTTATACAGAGTTTGTGTTGTTTTCCATAATAAATCTACAATAATAATATATGCTTATGAGTGCATTTACCTAGTTTAATATAAACATTAAAAGTACTTTATTAAATGATGCTCCCACTATTTTATTCAAAATTAATAAGTCTCATATTTTAATTTTAGAAATACTTGCTCTAAAGTTTTCTAGTGGATAAGGATTCATATTTCACCTCTTCTTAAGTCAGCTTTGGCTTTACACTTAAGATTATGGTTATTTAGGTAAGCAACACTTGCTAATTACATCACATGTAACTCCTCTATTTTGAAAACAACTCTTGTTCTAGCCATCGAATGATTATCCAAAATCTTGCCTCTAGGTATCTAATCCTATTAGAGGCACCTAGTTAAGTTATTAACCACATTGTATTGATTGAGTCTTTAATAAGGGTAAATATTGGAAGGCAACATTAAATTAATATTTTATTAAGGGATTTTCAATTAAATTAATCTCACCATTAATGGTCAACATTTGTCCATTTAATCTTTTAATTGATCTTATCAATGTCGTGTAACATGCATGCTAACATATCATTCATTGTATCATATAAAAGAAAAATATAAAGCAATAAACAAATGAAATGGTTATAGCCCATAAAACTAAGGTAGTTCCTCCCAAGCCAATAGGAGAACTGAAAGGAATCCTCATGGTGTATGTCATTTCTCAAGCTTTTTTTTCGCTTTAAGTAGCCCAACAATCTTTTCCTCTAGTTTGAAGTAGCTTGTATAATTTACAATTATAGAAACTCATTTTACATAGGAGGGAGTAAGATGAGAAGAGAAATACAAGAGAAATAGAGAAATGCACGACATGTAGGCCGTATTTTTAAAATCACAACATTTGCAGTTAATAAATTAAATGGGCTATCTGGCTATAACCATGTATTTCCAAACACCGTGCATATTAAACATAGTAGACAACATATGATACATTTTATTTAATGGCTTGTTATTATGAATTACCAAATTTTCCCTTCAATTAATGTTTCCTACGTATAAGGGTCAGGGGGCGGAGCCCTTTATAGAGGTCTCACACCCCGGTACTGAGGAGGGTGGTGCCACTGACCAATCAACGACGAACCCCTGCGAAATTTTAAAACTTATGCTCAGATCTCTATGTAAAAATGTCACTGTTTGATAACTTTTATCAAAACAGAATAATATTTAAAAAAATCGATCTAAGATGCTTCTTTACTAGAACAACTTTTGTTCCTTTTTCAAATGTAATCAACAAGTTAACAATTAACTTTAAATGACAAACTCCCACTACCCCAAGATAGATTCATTAACACTTAACAAACCATATACAAGATCCAATACACTTCAAAATCAATGATTAACTTTTAATCATCGATTGAGAGGAACAAATACTCATATAGGTTTAATAGATTAAACATGCATATTTTAAACAACAGTTAATAGATATCATATATTCATAAAAACAGATCGATTAAACATATCAAATAACATATATCTCATAAATCAAATCAGCCAATCAATTTAATCTCGTACTTGATCGTACAAGTGGCTCTGATACCACTATTAGTATTGTCGATACGCCCTGTAGTGAGCGAAAAAAATTTTGGTCATAATTATAATAATTTTGGTCAATTATATCCTGTTAAAATTTTATATGAATCAAATTCATATATTAATTTTTAAATATATTCTCTATTAGTGTACAACAAGCTTGTACATTTAATTCATTTAATATTTAACTTTCAAATTAAATTAATTCAATAATTAATTTAATTCATGTGACAACTAAGCACAATACCAATTGTGTTTGAAATTTTGTTGTTTTTACCATAGGGTGTGACCTTGTAGGATCATGTAATGTTAGTAGTAATACTAGAACATTTCTAATAATATAAGCAATTAGTGGCATCTAGCAATACATCATTACTACCTAAGTTATAAGAAGTCGTAATTCGACATAACCTTTCTGTGGTAAACCTTTTATGATTACATCATTTTGTCCTTTATATCTAGATTGGCCACAAGTCATGAAATAGTCTCACTTACACAATCCAATCTCATGTTTCTTGATATCTCGAGTAGACTACAATTAACAAGTATGATATCTCATATAAACTTATTCGAGCATGGCCATGCATTTCTTGTCTCACTCAATTAAGTGGCCTAAGATATTTCCCCTGATATGTAAGAGGGACAAATCCTATATTGATCAACCATACCCTACTACATAAATTGTGGCATATCCAACATCAGTCTTTTCAGTACAACTTGTTACTGAAGACGTTTGACTGTATCAAAATATACGACTGACGATGTAAGGATAATGATGATCTCAAGTTTGAGAATTGTATACATAGTTATCACTATTGGTAATGTTGTGACTATTACAAAATAATTCAAGAAACATACTCATAGCGACTCAATCCAATATCTCTAGCACAAACTCATGTATTAATTTTGACATCTCTAAGCCAATGGCAACACTTTGTCATCAATTAACTACACATTAGTCTCAATGCATTATTATTGTCCAAGCCCACAATAATACTTGACTAAGGACCTTTTAAGAATAATCTTATTTTTCTTAGGACTTTATTACAATTCAATTTATTTATATACACAGAAAAAGAAACTAAAATAATAATTGCAATGCATTATATTAATAAATAAGGTAAAACAAGTATGTAATTACAATCACCTCATTATTGGTCTTTGGGCATACTATAACAAATAAGATAGCGTTACCCAAGTTTAAACTGCATATGTATTATCTATTAAAGGTTTGCATTCTTTAAGTGTGTTTTAAGAGCTTCATTCAATTCACTTTTGGAACATTTTTAGGGTAGATTCATTTTTTATATCATAGGTTTTATTTGAGAGTTCTTTAACTTGTTTGTGAGTAAAATTAGGGGAGAGTGAAACCAAATTGGACACCAAAAGGCTACTTTTATCCTAGTGTTTTTGGGTAGTAAAAGCTTTAAGAATTGACTGTACTGTGAAAATTGTTTAGTGGATTCCTTCTTCAAGCAAGTCTTTGAAGAGGTAGGATTAGTACCCAAAATACATAAACAATATTGATATTAATTTAGACTTTGTTGTTTAGTCATACATTTTTTTTGTTGCAACATTTCTTTTAATATAAAAGTGTAACACTTGGAAACCAGTGTGTAATTACAGTTAATATCAAAAGTTGAATCCAGACATACTTGAAGGGGATTTCAAATTTAGTTTGTACTAATGTAGGCCATAAAAGAAGGGAATTGTAACTCTCATACACCTTTACTGATTAGTCTCATCAAATAAAGTCTATTGGAAGGTTAGAATGAAGAGTTCTACAAATTCTCTTGATGGAATAAATTCAAGGTCTATTGAACTAGGTTGGGTATAAGACCCCTATCTCGTCTTTATTGCTAGATTAGGGTTATAAAATATTACAGATCAAAACAAAAAAATTTCTTCATACCAAAAACTGTCGCATCCAACATTTTTATAATTAGTGGTGCAATAATAAAGACAAGCAAGTAAAGTAGTCAAGTGGTTAAGTGCTCCTAAGCTATCATAGAAGTCCTAAGTTTATGTCCTATTGTTCTCATATTTTAATTTAATTTTTTCACACATTTTCCCATGTGCATTATATGCTTGTCATCCACCCATCTTGTTACCTTGCTAGAAAGATTCTTTTCGTTTCTAAAGAGTCAAACTTACCATAAGTTGAGGTAAAATGATCCCTTTTTTTACTCTATGTCTCCCTCTCTTGTCATTTCTTCCCATCATTGCCATAGAAGTAGTCCATTGAACCTAGACTAGGTTAACCACCCTTTCCCTTCACTCCCTACCTTTAATTGCCATCACCTCTTCCCTCTCTCCCATTTTCTCTTTTTTCTTTTCCTTTTCTCATCCATTTTTCTCCCTTTTTGCTAGCCACCATATTTTCTTCTTCCTTCATATTACTTCCTCCCTCTCTCGTGACCAAACCCATCACCACCAACCACCATGCCTTTTAACCACCGTAGCTCTCCTCCTTCTTCTCTTCCTTACCGTTGCAGATCGTTTCTATGACCACCACCGCGCACCACTATGGGTTTCTCTTCTCTTCCATATCTCCTCCTTTTGTCTTAATAATTCACCCTTATTTGTGCCGAACCTTCATTATTTCTTTTTACTTCACCCTTCGTCAGACTGTCTCTTCTCTTGTTGTCGAACCACCGTTGTTGGACCACCACTGTTGATGCTGCCATCGCCGCCAGTGGTTGGGTTTTGCCTTTTTTTCTCTCCTCATTTCCCTGTCATTCTTTTTATTATGTTTGACCTTATACACAACTCTCTGATCTTATATCTATATCAATCCACTAATCATCCCGAATTGATTAAGTTTATTAAGTGTGGGTTATACGATCATCAACTTCTCTTATTAGTGTTTCCTCTCTTGGTCGAATGGTATATTGGCCATGAAAGTTATTTTTTTATTTACATCTATATTATTCCTTATTCTCTTTGAATTTCCAATCGATAAAAATTAGTGAAATCCTTAACTTTTGATCAGATATCATCGATTCGAGTGTGTAAATAATGAGGGTAAGTGTATGGTGAGATTTTTAGGGACTAATCTTTAGTAATAAAACATCTTCGACAGATCCTAGCAAAAATACATCATTTATGTGTTAGATATGTCTTTTTGGGTTTAGATCCAAGTGAAATCACTATTAGGGGATTGTGGCGTATCAGATCTATGAAAAAGTTGTGGGTTCAGTACTATTAGATTAAATATAATGTGGTGTTAAAAAGAGAGTTGAAAAACTCATCGAGAATAAATATCAAGTAAGTAAACCTAACCAAACGATTCTATGAAAAAACAATATATGACGTGATGATAACTGTGATTGTGATATATGAGTAAATCTCATCCTTATGATATGTGACACATAGCATGTGTGATACTTTTGATGATTTAAAGCATGTAATATTTATATATGTGTATTTGTAAATTTGAGATCCATGATCTAATGTGAAGAGCATGTGAAAACATGTTAAAGTGGTTATAAGTGATCAATAAGTGATATGTGATTATAAGAGCATGTTTACATACCTAAGTGTAAAAGTGAATAATATGTGTTAAAAGGTGAAATTTCCATATCAAATGCATGGGGTGGGTTATCTGAAAGGCTAAAGTATGTGGCAGTTTATCTACAAAATAGTGGTGGCTTGTCCAAAAATGGAGTTTCGGATGGACGAGTTGTAATAGCCTATTTTTAGTAAAATTTTAGCATTTATTTTGGGACCACAAATTTGGTGAGTAAATATTTATTTTATTATTATTTTAGTGTCTACAGAATATTAATAAGGTTGTATAAAAATTTTGTTAAGAAATTTTGACGTTTGCATGCTTAATTTCGTAAAAAGGACTAAATCATAAAAGGGGAAAAAGTTACATTCTAGTAGCTAAAGGTATCAAATAGCTATGAAACTTTAAAATAAGAGGACATACATGGCATGGTTTCATTGAAATTTTAATAAGTTATTAAGGTTAATTTTGTAATTAAGTAAAATAAGTTACTGTTAATATTAGTAAAAGATGAAATAAACATTGTCTTCCTCATTTTAAACCCTAAATAATTGGCTACCATTCTTGAGATAGGGAGGAAGATTCGGCCAAGCAAAATTACCTTGCATGTAAGTGATTTTTGAGTCTATTTTTAATGATTTTTATGTTTTCGGGATCGTTGTAGCTTAAATTAGCTAGCCCAAGGACTAATTTGTAAAATTATTAAAGGAGTAGGGTTATACCATGAACATGTTTGCATGATTCTTGAAGTTTAATGAAAGATTATGAGTCCTTGTTGTTAAATAAAAAAGTTTTATAAAGTGATTTTTTATGAAATTATCAGTTAGGACTTATTTGTTAAAGAAATAAAATATTATGGTAAAATTGTTAAATGATGGTTTTTATCGGTTGATATGAGTCCCTAGGGAAATCGGCTAGCATGAAATATGGATGAAATTCCATAAATTTCCATTTACGAGCTTAAGGATTAAATTATAAAGAACTTGAAATATTAAGGGTAAAAGTGTAAATTTGCAAAAGTATGAATTTTAACTAAGTTGGATAGTATGGATATTAAATGAATTGAATTTGCTTATTTAGATCAAGAGAAACCTCGTACGGATCTAGATCATGGAAAAGTTAATACCTCGGATTAGTTGACCTTGTTTTGAAATCTTTATTATTGAGGTAAGTTTGTATGTTTAAATAACGTTTTAATGTTATTTTGATATATATGTTATTGTATTACTTATCATGTAATGAACAATGGAAATGCAACGACGTTCCGATGATTATCGAGCCCCTTTTGAACCTTTGGAATATATAGGATACAAATAACATGTCATTAGGGTTACCATGTTTAGGGAGCTGGTCCTGAATGTCCTACCGATGGCTGAGTTCTGGAATTTGTTGCAGATACTCATTAGCTTGTGTGAGCGGTATCTTGTAGCTTAAATTTTGGCCGTTACTTGTGTGAGCAGACCCATTTTCTGGCTCGAGTGAGCAGCAATGTAAAGGAAAAGGAAAAGGAATGGTTTCGACCATATGTTTAGCACACTATGGTGAGGTTTCCTATGTATCTGATATTATTCTAAGTGGTTCAACGGGCATGAAAAGGGAAGGAATGGAATATGATCCAATGGTTATGTTATCAACCTATGAGAAGGTATGAAATGATAATGATCTGTAAATGTATATCTATGTTTAAGGAAAGTATGAATTCAATGGCATTATGTTTATGTGAATTTACCTTACCATGTGATGATTCAATTAAATTACATGTTAATGCACTAAAAATTGTTGTTGATGATGCTTATGCTTGTGCCAAGCTATTGGTTGGAAGTATCATGTTTAATTTTAAAGTTATGCATTGAAATGGTTAGTTATGTTCATGTTTTATGAATTTACTAAGCATTATATGCTTACGTAGTTTTCTTTCCCATGTTTCTTAGATTATCAAAAGCTCAATCGGTTTGGAAGCTTGTTGGAGACCTATCACACTATCCAGACAATATATCGGTAATTTTTGATGTTTTGGCCAAGGTTAGAATGGCATGTATAGGTGGACTTATGTTTAATGGCTAGTTGACATTATGGCTTGTAAGTTTTACTTTGAATTTTTGGTACTTTTGGTACTTTTGATACCTTGTTGTTGGGTGTTAACATGGTCAAGTTGATGCACGATTTTATGACCAAAGTGGTAAGTTATGGTATGTTTTGTTATGGAATTGAGCTAGATGTGTATAGATGAGTTATGGTCAATTATGGATAAGTACAGGTATATTTGCTTGATTGTGATTGAGGTGCCTATATGGCATATTGGTTGGATGGATTTAAAGGCCTATTGATTTTGTCTTATTATGCATGTTTTGGTATGTTTGGTGCCTTGATTATATGTGTATATTGCTTGTAGGTACATGTTTGAAATGGGAGAAGAAAATGGCTTGATTTTTGCCAATTTCTTATCCACACGGCCAAAGACACGGGCTTTTGTCTCATCTGTGTATGACACACGACCATGCGACACGGCCATGTGTCCCCTGTAGGTTTTAAAGATTACAAGTTAGGTAGTTACACGGCCTAGCACACGGTCTATGAGGCCATTTTGAGTGTTACACGGCCTGGCACACGAGCCTGTAGCTTGGCCGTGTGACCCAAGTTAGAGAGTCACATGAGCACAGACACAGAGTAGGACACGGTCATGTGTCCCTATTTGTTACATGGCCATATTGCTACATGGCCTAAGACACGAGTGCATATCTCAACCGTGTGAGTTACACGGCCTGGCCACATAGCCGTGTGACCCCTATAGTTTAAATTTTCTACCTTTTTCCTCAATGTTCCAAGTGTTTTCGATTTAGTCCTCAATCATTTCTAAAGTGTTTCAAGCCTTGAGGGCTCGATTAAGGGATGATATGCATATATATTAATGTATTGTGATATGATTATTGTAATGTTTTGAAATGAATATTTTTAATGTTTTTATATTATGTTTTTAAGGAAATGCTCCGTAACCCTATTCCAACGATGGATACATGTTAGAGGTGTTACATTTAGTGGTATTTGAGCTATGGTTTAGTCAGTTCTCAGACTAAACGTAGCGTGTACGAGTCTGGAAATACATGCCACTATATAACCTGTGATAGTGTGATAACTTTTGACTCGATTTGAACTATGCTTTCATATAGATAATGTCATCCAACCAAGCAATTTCGATGAGGCTAAAAATAACGTGCAAGCCTCTATTCATGGAACAACATCGAGTGGTAGTAGCTCGTATTTGAGGGTCGGGGAGGAGAGGCTAAGGGAGCCTTCTTCCAAATGATGAATAAGTGGTTTATAGTATTCGTATAAACGAACCCAATGTCTCAACGACCTCTACCCTCTTATTTCGCAACTGGTTCCCGTAGTTCCTCAAGGTTTGGAACCAATACGAGTTTGCAAGCCTCTAGTTGATAAAATTCATAAATATAAAGCTGAAGAGTTTAGAGCTACGTTTGAAGATGATCCGGAGAGAGCTGAATTCTAGTTAGAAAATACAATCAGAGTTTTCAATGAATTATCTTCTACATTGGCAGTATATGTGAAATGTGTTGTTTCTTATTGGAAGACTTAGCCTATCAGTGGTGGAACACTTTGGTTTCAATTGTGCCGAGAGAGCGAGTAGACTAGGAAATCTTTCAAACTGAATTTTGAAAGAAATATGTGAGCCATAGATTTCTTGATAAGAAATGTAAAGAGTTTTCTCGAGCTAAAACAGGACTGGATAACAGTATCTCAGCATGAGAGGGAATTTGTTCGATTGAGAAAGTATGCCCAAGAATGTATACCGACGGATATTTCTATCTGTAAATGGTTTAAGATGGGCTGAATGAAGACATAAATCTATTAGTCAGGATTTTAGAATTGAAAGAATTTGTTGTTCTAGTTGACAGAGTGCACAAAGCTGAAGAATTGAGTAAAGCTAAAAGAAAAACTGATTTTGAGGCTCATGATGTGGGTAAGAGATTAGCGGGAGAATCATATCAATCACCTTCAAATAAGTCAAAAGAATATCATAGTTGTTCGTCAGCTTCAATGGGTTTTTCTGGTAGAGATCAAGGAGAACAACATGTGAGTTCAAAACCTTAGGCTACATCTATAGCGTGTGTAGGCAGTGTTAAGAACAACAAGCCTGAATGTCAATAATGTGGACATCGACACTTCAGTGATTGTAAAATGAAAGATGGGGCATGTTTTAAATGTGGTTCGTATGAACATTTTATTAGAGATTGCCCGGAGAAGATCGAAAAAGCAAAGGCTCAGACTGTTCAACCAAGCAACACTGCTTCGAGAGGTAGACCACCACGGAACACTGGAAATACGAGAAATAGCCAGTTATTGCTTGTCCTCAAGAAAAATACACCTAAATGCATGAATGCACCCTTTTTGACTTGGCAAAAAAAAACTGCCTAACTATTCGAAAACAATTTATACCTCTATTCTCAACAATATTCTCTTTTCTTAAAGCTGATTCGAATGTCAAAGGTTTGTTCAACAAAGAAAATGCTAAAATTTCTCCATAAAAACAAATTTTCCTAAGTACCCATGTACTATTTTTTCGTCCTATAGCAAATATCTTTTAATTCACTTAGTTCATTTGTTACGTAAACAAAAGTCACTTGCTTTAAGCCCATATCAAAATATATTATTCACATTTTTCATATAATTATTCTCTTTTTTTCTTTTCTTTTTTTCCATGGTAATCCTCCAGTAATATCAAAATATATTATTCCTTTGACTTGACAATCACGATAGAGCATTAAAGAAATCTAAGAAGGCATTGGGGTGGACGATTGCGGATATCAAAAGGACTGGTCACAACTCTAATAGTCATAGCAACAAATTGGACTTTACGTTTTGAACTTATGTGTGATGCTAGTGATTATGCCATAAGGGCAGTACTTGGGGAAAGAAAAGATCAGGTATTTCATGCAATCTATTATGCAAGTCGCGCGTTGATAGATTCACAACTAAATTATATCACCACTGAGAAGGAGCTGTTAGCTATTATATTTTCCTTTGACAAATTCAAAGCTTATTTAGTGGGGACCAAAGTTACGGTTTATATGGACCACTCTACTATTAAGTACTTGGTGACCTTGAAAGATGCTAAGCTTAGATTAATTCGATAGATACTACTATTAGAGGAATTTGATCTAGAAATTAGAGATAGGAAAGGCACAAAAAATCAAGTGGTTGATCACTTGTCTCGAATTGAAGCAGGAAATGAATATGGTAATATTCAGTGCATTCAGGATGATTTACCAGATGAGCAACTGTTAGTTTCCATGGCATTACCGTTGTATGTCGACATCGTAAATTTGTTAGTTAGTGGATTGTTGCCACCTGAGTTGACGAAGCAAATTTATCCATGATGCCAAGTAGTCTTATTGGGATGAGCCATTTTTATTCAATCATTGTGTCGACCAGATAATTCAGAGGTGTGTTTTGGATGAAGAGATTCAAAGTATTTTATATCATTGCCATTCAGCACCGTATGAAGGACACTTTAGGGGCATGAGAACTGCTGCAAAAGTTTTTCAATCTGGTTTTTATTGGCCAAACATGTTTAAAGATGCTCATGTATTTTGTCAAGCTTGCGATCGCTGTCAAAGAACTAGGAATCTATCAATGAGGTATAAAATGCCCTTGGAAACTATTTTAGAAGTGGAACTATTTGACATATGGGGAATTGATTTTATGGGTCCATTTCCACCTTTTTGGGGCAATGTATACATACTTGTAGTTGTTGATTATGTCTCCAAGTGGGCTGAGGCTGTTTGTCTACTAACGAATGATGCCAAATCAGTACTGAAATTTCTACATAAGAATCTTTTAATCAAGTTTGGTACCCCTCATGCTCTGATTAGTGATGAAAGTTCACACTTTGACTACAAATTAGTTGTTAATGCTCTTAACAGGTATGGACTTAAACATAAAATTGCCATAGCATACCGTCCCCAGACAAATGGACAAGTGGAAGTCTCTAATAAAGAGATTAAACAAATTTTGGAGAGGGTAGTCAGTCCCACTTGTAGAGATTGGTCATCCAGATTGAATTAAGCTTTATTGGCATGTCAAACTGCATTCAAGACACCATTGGGGATGTCACCTTCCAAACTTGTTTTTGGGAAACCCTGACATTTGCCCGTTGAACTTGCGCATAAGACATATTGGGAAATTAAGAAATTGAATATGGATTAGAGTGCTGTTGGAACTAACAGCCTATTGGAGTTGAACGAGATGGAAGAATTCAGAGCACAAACTTATAAGAATACCAAGCTGTACAAAGAAAAGACCAAATGATGGCATGACAACAAGATTTTTCCACGACAATTTGCACCTGGACAACAAGTCCTGTTATTTAATTCCAGGCTTAAATTTTTTCCTAGAAAATTACAATCTCGTTGGTCTAGCCCATTCGAGATAGTGCATGTTTACCGTTATGGATTTGTAAAAGTCAAAGATGGCAAGACTGGTTCTTCTTTTAAAGTAAATGGCCAACGATTAAGGCATTGCTTTGGAGCTCCTATAATTCGTGATAAAAATTCCATCACTTTTCGAACTGCTTAATATTTCTCTCTTGCATTATTTTATTCAATTACTTTGTTTTTAATTTCTTTGTTTAGTTTATTCAATAAGTTTACTTAACTTTTATTTTCTTTTGTTGTAGGCACATTACGGCCTAGTGACTTTAAGCAGAAAGTGATTGATGCTCTTGAGATGTTGCAACAACAATTTCAGATGATGGAAAAACAATTGAGGATAGTCACTGATCTTGGTCAAGCTCAAGAAGAAATGACTCTATTTTAGGGATATGTCGGATGACGAAATAGAGCCATCAAGAAATCTCTTCAAAAGAACTTTATCCGACCTATGCCTACATTTCGTATTTTTCCTAAAGAATTGTTATTGAGGCCTGAAGATGATGATGAAGATAGAGAAGAAGCCATTGCAGAGAAGAAGAATACAAACGAAAAGGGAGAGTAAGAGAAAATTGAATCCATGAATATTGAATCTGATAAGGATGAAGTTGATATGACTCAAACTTCTACACCTGCTACACCTGCCAGTACGCCAAAATCTATTGCACCTATGACCGAGCAAGAGCGTGTGATTCATCAACTAAATGATGATCTCACAAAATCAAACACTGATGATGAAGAGGTGCCAATTAACCAACTAAAAAGGAAGCGCTACTAGCAAACTGTTAGGAAATTAGTTCGAAATGATGCTAGTGAAGTGGAAAGGAAGCAGTGTTACAAACGCCCTGCCAGAAAATCAACCCAACCCATTTAGAGTAACCTAGATTCCTTCCAAGCTTTTGTTTTATTTTCATTTGCATCTTTTTCATTCTATAACATACGTTTCATGCATTCATATTTGGTTGTCATTGCATTTTTATATTTTTAAGTTGTTCTTTTTGCATTTTGAAATGTTTCATTGTTCATGCATTGAGGGCAATGTAACCCTCAGGTTTAGGGGTGTGTTGTGTTGTAAATATAGTATGCAGTAGATATATATTTTAATATTCATGGATTTTGTCATTCATTTTTCCATTACATACAAATGACAAGTAATTGTCGTACTTTGACAAGTATATTGTTATCTATGATATTCGATGAGGATAATAATTCTTCAATAAAATTAGAAAATTGTGATGAGTGAATAGGTATTTTAGTTTAGGATAGTTGCGTGAAAATTGACTCATAAAAGTAGAATGCCCTATTTATAATTGTAATTAGTCTATAGTAGGTTTTTTTTTAAAACATTTAGGAATTCTTAAACTTAAATTCAATAAACTAATAATGTGTAATAATGAATTTCATGGCAAAATGATAAGAATCACTCCATCGTATTATCGATCAGAAAAACAAGTTCAAATAAGAGTGAGTAAAAAAAGTTGAGGGACACTCCACTGGAGTAATAGGCTGGTTAGCTAAGAAGGTAGTTGTTTGCTCTATCCATCTTTTTAGTTAAAAAGTCTTAGCTTCATGAATGAGTTACATTCAAATTGTGACATGATGTAATACCAAGCAATCTAGTATATGCTCCATTGAGATTGTTAAGTAAAGTAACCATGTGACAAGATGAATTCCTTAAAAAAAATAATGTTTGTAATTAAAGTTTTGAAATGACAGAATAAATGAGAATAGAGAAATTGAGTTTAGAAGAAAGATAACCTAAGTGCATTAGGAGGTATTTACTATATTCAGAATTGCATGAATATTTAGGAATTTTTATTTTTAGGTAACATGTTCTACACTTTGTTTGCTAAACAAACCTAAAAAACTTAAATCAATTTTTTTTTGTTTTAATAGAAGACTGCTGAGAATGGAGGTATAAAATATACGACAAATGGTTTAGTAGTATATATGCTAACAGTATGTTATGGAAAATTCATGCATTCATGCATACTCATAACTTATTTTGCTTGAGGATAAGCAATAATTCAAGTTTGGGGGTTTGATAACTCTTGAAAATAGTTATATTCCAGACCTCTAGATTGAATTAATTGTTCATAATTAAGTAAATACGTTTGCATTTTTAAGATATTTTTAGAACATTGCATAACAAAGCTTGGATTGTGCTGTAAATGTCATTATTTATTACTGGGGAAGAAAGGTGTTGGTTATTGTTGGCAGCAGGTGTAGGATGAATAAGAGAAGAGAGAAAGGAAAAAGAAAATGAAGTGAAATATTGCCATGGAAAAATATTGGTTAGATTGCCAACAAGAATGCTATGGCAATTCCAGGAAGATGGCGCAGCATTAAATCTACATCACTCTTAGCCATCTGTACTTGTACTAGATAAACCACCCTAAAGAAAGAAGGAAAAAGGTGTGTGTTGAGAGAGAGGGACCTTCCCTATAAAGGAGGAAAGAGAAAAGAAATGAAGGGACGAAGATCTTAGGGAGAGGAATTGAAGAGCAATTTTTCTTTGCAATAAATTCTCATGGAAAATTTCAGAGACAAGAGAGAAGAGGGTAGTAGCTTACAAAGAAAAAATCATAGACGCAAGGAAGGGGAAGAGAAATTTTCCCTAGGTTTTGCATAAAATCTTAGTATTAAAATGAAAGCTAGAATAATGAGAGCTTCCTGCAGTTCTGCTTTTATTTTCTAATTTGAACTTTGTGATTCGTAAACTTGAACGATAATGTTGAATGGTTTTATTTTGGATTTGAATGTCCAATCCATGAGCTAAATCTCATTGGATTGGAATTATTTGGGTGAATTTTTACTATCTTTAATGCCCATGGTCTAATTTTGAGTAGATTACTGTTTCATTCGATTTGTGATTAATTTAAATGCATGCATGGAAGCTCTAGATTTAGATGATTGTATGGTATGTTGTTAGATCTGATTTAATTATGAAATGAATAAATAAATTAGATTAGTATCAGTTGATACAAATGAGTATTCAAAAGAATATTTGAATCACTCTAGACATAGAAGTTGCAATCTGTATAGGGAAAGGAAAAACAATCTAGATATCATTCTTGAGTTCTGTAGTCATACAAAAACTTAGAATGATAGCTTAAAGTCTGGCTCTCGAAAGAAGCAAACTACAGTAGTGAATCCCTGAGTAGTAGAATGGTCAAGATTTCGCCATGGCATTATTAAGATATAGAAATAAAACCTAAGTAATTGCAGTCTTTAGCATTCAATGGTACAAATCCTCGGCACTTTGTCTTTGAGAATTGCCACACCATTTCAATTTTCCTAGCATTTTTTGATTCATTGTTGATTTTATTAATCCATTCATCAATTATCTTCATCAATTTTCCATATGTTTCTTTTTCAAAGTTTAATTAATCAATTTCACAGTAATAGCATAACCATTTTTTAATCAATTTCAATCCCTATGGAGGCGATAATCACTCATCACTTTATTACTTGATTCAACATGTATACTTGCACATTCTTATTACACATTCACACACAAAAATAATCTAGAAGGCAAGACCCACAGCAGTCACGCTGCAGCTAGCTAATCAATCCTACGCACATCCAGAAGGTAAAATTGAAGACGTGCTGGTAAGAGTAGATAATTTTATTTTTCCAATCGATTTCATTATTTTAGAATGTGAACTGACAAAGATGTGTTGATTATTCTTTGAAGACCTTTTCTTACTACAGGCAGAACTCTTATTGATGTACAAAAAGGTGAATTGACCATAAGGGTAAATGATCAGCAAATCACCTTGTAAAGTCCCAAAATTTCTAATTTCTTTATTGTGAAAATATGACACAAATATCTATCAGCTTTAGTGATTATGTGTTCTGGGAGTGTTTGTGAGGTCTCAATTTCAATCCTTCACTTGGGCAAATTTTTGTAATTTGAGTGAATTATGCCTTACTCTTGTTTAGTACCCTTTTATTTGATTGTTCAGTAAATACATCAGAATAGGCCTACTGGTCTGGTGGTTAAATGGTGTGTTATTATGGTGAAGGTCCTGTGTTCGAATCCCTATACAGGTAAGGGTATTATTTTTTTCTCAGATTTCGGGATAGAGTTGTGTAATAGGGGGATTCTGAGAAGTGGATGTGTAGTGGGAAATAGGGGAGAAGATTAAGAGATTTTGGGGGTTATCGGGATTTTATTTTACTTTTTTCCCATAACCCAATTTTGACTCTCTTTTCTAAAAAATATTCTATCATCTATTTTTCTCCCTCTCCTCTTGTGAAAATTCTCTGAGTTTTTCCATCTTTCTCTTCTTTTTCTTCTTCTTAATTTTCCCTTAATCCATTTATTTTCCTCCGTTTTCGTATGCGGTTAGTGCTCACTTAGTTTCGGTAAGTGTTTCTCTTTGTTTCTATCATGAATCTCTTAACGACTGAAGTGGTAATGTTTTTTTCTGAGCTATTTGGGCGTAGGGGGAGGCTTAGACTAGTGAATTCAGTATTCTTGTCTCAATAATTAAACGGAGAGTTATCGTTGGTGGTAAGTTGGGCTTCTATTTGTTCTTGGTTGTCAATTCACTTGTATCTCCATTAAATTGATGTTGAGTATCTTGATTATAGGCGTTGGAGTCCTCAAGGATTGTTTTAGCATCAAACAAAACTAGGTGCGTACCTGAAACGCAAAAAAAAAAGATTCGACAAAAAGCCGAAATTACTTGCTGTTTGGACAACAGTAGTAGGCTAAATTTTAAAATTCGCCATAAATTGTGGAAATTGAATTAGTGGATGAACAAAATATGGAATTAAAGCTTGTTGAGTTTAGTTTCTCATAGAAGAAACAATGTAAGTAATGGAATTGTAAATCGTGAGGTATAATAAACTTTGTGAG
>CM025248.1:13138480-13150322 GCA_013677275.1 Gossypium schwendimanii
AAAATATTTTTCTTCACCAAAGTGTTTTTAATTGCATTCATAAATAATTCTTTTCACAGTTTTTGTGGGTACGATAACTCGACATTTACTTGTCACTTTATTACTTGTTGATACTGTGTACACTTGCACATTTCCATCGTTCCAAATTTTTGGTGCCGTTGCCAGGGACTATTTTAAAAAGTCATTATTTGTAAATTTGTTAATTTTATATTTTAGTTTATTTTTCTGTTCAATTTTAACTTAATTATTTTCTGTGTTTGTTTCAGATGTTTATGAGTATTGATCGAATCATTGATTTACTCCTCGTAGATCCTAAGATTGAAAGAACTTTTGATAGTGGAGTAGACAAGCAAGTCAAAGAAGGACCGAAGAGATGAACTTTGAAAATCTGAATCAAGGAAATGGAACAAACCCTGCTCAAAATCCTATACTTATTGCTGATAATAGGGATAGAGCTTCAAGACAGTATGTCATGCCAGTACAGTAGTTCATGATCTTAATCCAGGCATTAGGAGACCCAAAATGCCTACCGAAGATCCTCATCTTCACTTAAGACTGTTCATGGAGGTGAGCGATTTTTTCAAGTTAGCCGGAGTACCCGAAGATGCGCTACTATTAAAGTTGTTCCCATATTCGCTAAGGGACAGAGCTCGAGCCTGGTTGAACTCATTGCCACCAAATTCAATTTCCACATGGTAAGAGTTAGCAGAAAGATTACTCATGAAGTATTTCCCGCCTAGCAAGAATGCTAAGTTGAGGAACGAATCACTACTTTCTAACAAATGGATGATGAGTCCTTGTATGAGACATAAGAAAGGCACAAAGAATTATTACGGAAGTACCCTCATTACGGAATCCCACATTGCATCCAACTTGAGACATTTTATAATGGTCTCAATCTCACACGAGGATGGTAGTGGACACTTCTGCTAATGGTGCTCTCATTTTTAAGTCTTATAATGAGGCTTATAAAATCATTGAGAGGATTCTCAGCAATAATTATCAATGGCCAACCAATCGAGTAGCGCCAAAAAGATTAATTGTTGGAATACATGAAGTAGACGCTCTCACTTCACTTACATTTCAGGTATCCTCAATATCCCCAATACTTAAAAATTTTACCAGTAAAGGGTTTAATAGTTTTACAGCTCAGCTACCGTACCAATTTGAAAATATAACCTGTGTCTATTGTGGGAAAGGACATTTGTTTGAAGAATGTCCATTGAACCCAGAATCCATGTATTACATGGGTAACCAGACGAAAAATGAGGAAGGTAAGGACTACAATCCAATTCTTATAACCCATCATGGCGAAACCACCCTAATTTCTCCTAGAGTAACAAAGGGCTAGACCTAGTAACACATACACCTAACCTAGACCGACCCAGCCACCTATTTTTACCCAACAAGTTTAGAAACAACCTCAAGTTAAACCATTCAATGGCTTAGAAAACTTGTTGAAGGCATACATAGCCAAGAATGATGCCTTAATCCAAAGTCAAGTAGCTACATTAAAAAACCTAGAAAACCAAATAGGCTAGCTTGCAACTAAAATAGAAACCGACCGCAAGGTGCTTTACCTAGTGATACAGAGAATCTGAGGAATCTAGGGAATCAGAATTGTAAAGCGCTGACATTGAGGAGCAGAAAGACATTAGAGCCCAACACCATCAAAGTTGAAGAGAAGCCAACTAATGCTCAAGACACAGAGGAAGTTCAACCAAGTGTTGAAATTTCAGTTTCATCGAAACCTAAATCTGTAAAATCTGATAAGGTAACTTCTGAACCAACTAATTCTGATAAACTAACAACTTCGTTAGATGCAGAATTGTCATAGAAGATGAATCAATCAGTTCCAGTAAAGAAGCCTTCACCACCCTACCTTTAAAAACTTTAGAAGCAGAAGGAGGAAGTTCAATTCAAGAAGTTCCTAGATGTACTCAAGCAACTTCATATCAACATTCCGTTGGTTGAAGAACTTGAATAAATGCTGAACTACATCAAATTCATGAAGGATATATTGTCAAAAAAATGAAGACTTGGAGAATTTGAGACAGCAGTCATGACAAAGGAATGCAGTGCATATCTTCAAGACAAACTACCCCCAAAGTTGAAGGATCTTGGATGTTTAACCATACCTTGCAACATTGGAGCAACATATTGTGATAAGGCACTATGTGATTTGGGTGTGAGGATAAACTTGATGCCCATGTCAATATTTAGGAAGTTGGAGATAGGTGAAGTTAGACCTACTACGGTTACACTTCAATTAGTAGATCGATCCTTAGCACATCTAGAAGGAAAAATCGAGGACATATTGGTACGTGTAGAGAAATTTATTTTTCCTACTGACTTTTGTTATTCTAGACTTTGAAGTAGACAAAGAAGTGCTAACCATCTTAGGAAGGTCTTTCCTAGCAACTGGAAGGACCCTTATTGATGTGCAGAAGGGCGAGCTTACTATACGTGTTCAGGACGATCAGGTAACATTTCATGTTTTCAAGTCTATGCGATTTTCTAACACAATTGACGATTGTCCTGCAGTGTTCGATTTAGAGGAACTAATCATAGAAAAGGAACTCAACTATGTTGAGGACCCATTGGAACAAATTTTGACATCAGACCTTCCAAGTGATAAAGATGAAGATGAATACTTAGTTTTGCTAGAAGCTAATCAAAGGGGATTTAATCTGCAATCCTACTTTGAATCTTTGGAGTTAGAGAATAAGGATTATTTCCAATCAAAAGTGTCAATCAAGGAGCCACCCAAATTAGAACTCAAGGTACTTCCTTCGTATTTAAAATATGTTTATTTAGGTAACGCTTCTACTTTGCCTATGATTGCTTTAGCAGAATTAATCATTGAGCAAAAAGAGAAACTCATCCTAGTATTGAAATAATTCAAGAAAGCTATTGGATGGACCATAGGCAATATTCACGGCATTAGTCTGTCTGTATGCATGCACAAGATCATCCTGGAAGATGGTGAGAAGGGGACGATTGATAGACAACGAAGACTGAACCCTATCATGAAGGACGTGGTTCAAAAAGAGATCATCAAGTGGTTATATGCGGGCATAATTTACCCCATCTCAGACAGCTCGTAGGTGAGTCCAGTCTAGTGCGTGCCAAAGAAAGAAGGTATTAGAGTCGTAAAAAATGAAAACAACGAGTTGATACTGACTAGAACGGTTACGGGATGGAGAATTTGCATCGATTATCAAAAGCTGAATAAGACGACCAGGAAAGATCACTTTCCTTTTCCTTTTTTGGACCTGATGTTTGATAGACTCGCGAGGCGAGACTATTACTATTTTCTCGATGGATACTCGGGGTATAATCAGATTACAGTAGCACTGAAAGATCAACACAAGACAACATTCATCTGCCAATATAGTACATTTGCATTTAGACGCATGCCATTTGATTTATGTAATGCACCTACACATTCCAAAGATATATGATGTTTCTTTTAACTGACATGGTTGAGAAGTACTTGGAAGTGTTTATGGATGATTTTTCAGTATTTGGAGATACATATGATGATTGCTTAGCCAATCTAGCCAAGGTGCTAAGGCGATGCAAAGAAACAAACCTCGTACTCAACTGGGAAAAGTGTCATTTCATAGTATGAGAAGGTATTGTTCTAAGGCATCGGATAACGAGACATGGAATTGAGGTAGATAAAGCAAAGGTAGACGTTATTGAGAAACTCTCACCTCTAACATCTGTAAAGAGTGTTAGGAGCTTTTTGGGCCACGCCAGTTTCTATCAAATATTTATCAAGGACTTCTCTAAAATTGTTAAACCCTTATGCAAATTATTGGAGAAGGAAACAACGTTCAAATTTGATGTGGAGTGCTTAAGAGCTTTCACAGGTTTGAAGAGTCGATTAGTTTCGACAACCATAATCGTCACACCAGATTGGGATTTGCCATTTGAATTGATGTGTGACGCAAGTGACTTCGCGATAAGAGCTGTCATGGGTCAGTGAAGGAACAAAGTTTTTCATCCCATCTACTATGCAAGTTGGACTCTAACAGGAGCTCAACCGAATTATACGGTAATAGAGAAAGAGTTACTTGTTATTGTGTTTGCTTTTGACAAGTTTCGATCTTATCTTGTAGGTACCAAAGTGATTGTCTTTATGAACCATTCGGCACGTAAGTATTTACTTGTCAATAAAGACGCTAAGCCGAGACTGATCCGTTGGGTACTTCTACTTCAAGAGTTTGATCTAGAAATTCAATATCGAAAGGGAGTAGAAAACCAAGTAGCAATAACACCTAGATTTCAGGTGTTACATCCTCACCATCTCCTATTCCTTTATCTTACATAACCACCCATTGGTAATCACTACCATAAAAAATTGTCGTAACTTTTCCACATTCTTCATTACGATCGTGCTTGAACTCATCTTTTCCTTCCCTTTTCATTTCTATTACCCTTACATTTTCCCCTTTAACTACTCTTGTAACAACTTGCTTTTCAGTGGTGTCGAAAACAATGGTTTCGGGGCCACCAAATCTGATGAGTAAGTTTGTAAATATTATTATTTAATATTTATGACTCAAATATGGTTTTAAAAAGGTTTTTGATTTGATAATTTATACTATTCGAATGATTAGTTAAGCTCAAGTGGCAAAACCCTAAAGTCAAGTGGTTTTAGAAAATAAGGTATCGGGACATCGTTTCTATAAACTGAGTCCTAAATATTTTTATAAATATTTACAGAGTGTCATTAAGGTGGTATTAGAGTTTCGTTGAAAAATTTTAACGTTTCAGTAGTTAATTAATTAAAAAGGACTAAATTGTAAAAGATGTAAAATTTGATCCTATTTGATTTGAGTGATTAAATGGTTTATGGAATAAAGGAAAAGGGACTTAAATGGTAATTAAACCATTCAAGGAGTTAGTGGACAATTATGGGCATGAAATTGGTGTTTTATTTATTAACCAAGGTTAAAATGGTAATTTGATAATTAATTAAATTAAATAAAGCATAAGTAAAAGATAATGGTTGTCATCTTCCTTTCTCGTTTTTGTTTCAATCGGAAGTCATGGCTATGGAGAAGCTAGGTTCATCCATGTTTCATTTCATGTATGGTAAGCCATTTTTTACTCATTTTAATTATTTTTATGTTTTTGATATCGTTGCAATTAGGTCTAGCTAGTCCGTACCTTCTATTTTGAAACTTTTAAAGATTTTGAAGGGTGCCATTGATGAATCTATGTGACTTTAGTTATTAAATGATGAATTTGAAATGTTGGTTGATATTTAAAAGCATTTTATTAAGTGATTTTAATGAATTTTCTGATTAGGGACTAAATTGTTGAAATAGTAAAAGTACAAGGATTTGATGTGTAATTATTGAAAATTTGGGCTGTTTTGTGTGGCATGAATATTCGGCTGATGTGAATTGACATTAAAAATGGTTAATTTGCATGTTTTAAGCCTAGGTACTAAATTGAATAAAAGTAAAATGTTATGGGCAATTTTGTAAAAATGTCAAAATTGACTAAATTGCATAAAATAATTTTTTTTACTATCTAAATTAATAAATTGAATGAATTTATTAATTTAGATCAAGATCTAGTAAAAAATCAAAGAGTACAAAAAATTACCAAAATGCCCCTAAACTTTGTCTTTTCTGCAATTTAGCCAGGTAAGTTCGTACGTTTAAACAGTGTTTTAAATTTGTGTTTTAAATTCTATCATGTTATATTATCATATTATGTCTCGACGAAAAAAATCCAACGACGTATTAATGACTATCAACCATGAAATGGGATGGTGACGACCATCAATTATGAAAAGGGATGCTGACAACCATTGAATATGAAAAGGGATAGTTTCGACTATTGAATATGAAAAGGGATGGTGATGACCATCGAATATGAAAAGGGATGATTTCGACCATCATTTAGCACACTTTGTGTAAGCTTTGGTAAGGGTTCGATGAAATTCACTTTGATATTATAGAAAGGTATGAAGTATGTATATTCATAATTATGGAAAGTATGATTTAAGTGATGTTATGTTTATGTACCATACTTTACCATATGATGATATTGCTAAGTTATGTGTTTAATCACTAGCTTGTGGCTATGGTTAATGTTATGTGTTATGCAAATGAAATGGTAAGTGTTCAATATGAACCAAGACATGTATGTATGAAAGACTTTGAAATGGTGAGCTATATGAAAAATATGTTACGTTGAGATGGATGATAAATTCAATTGAATCATGCTCAAGTATATTGGTTATCCATGTCAAATTCATATGAATCATGTTTAAATTAACTATCATGTGTTGTAGATGTGCTTAGGCTTATGCTAAGCTTGTGGATATGATTGATGTTTATGATTATGCTTGTACTATGCATATGAAACGGGTAAGAAAAAGGGAATGAAACGGTAAGTATGTAATTGGGATGTGTTATGATGTTATAAAAGGTTTAGTGTGATAAATGAGGTAATTGTATGTGAGCAAATTATTCATCCTATGGATGAATCTACCTTTGTCATGGATGAATACACTGAATAAGGAATTAATAATATTGTTTAGGCTTGTGATAAGCATTAGGAACTGAATGAAAAGTAAGTAAATAAAAAGATATATATATAGTATTATAAAAAGCTTGATGATTATGTATTATGTCTTATAAAATCCTATCATGTTATGAATGGTCAATAAATATGCGACATTAATGAACTTATTCATTTGTGAGTTGATGATTATGGTTTGATAAGTCTTGAGACATTGGTATAGGTTTATATTTAACCTGTAAATTTCATTATTGAAATGGAAAATTATGCTTAAAGTTTATACGAGTTATGCTTAAAGTTTATACGAGCTTACTAAGCATTCATTGTTTACATAGTTACTTTCCTTTACTTTACAGATTACCGAAAGCTCGATCAGGTTGGAAGCTAGTCGGAGATCCATCACACTATCCACCGATTTTATCGGTAGATTTTAATGCTTTGGTCGTGGTTATAATAGCATGTATATGTGGACTATGTTTAATGATTAGTTAATGATATTAGCATGTAATATTGCTATGATTTTGTGAAACTTATGTTATTTTGACGCCTTGATGGTTGGTTTGTGTCATTTAGGTGGTTTGATGATGCATGTGAGGAATGGTCAACAGGGTAAGGTTATTTTGATATGACATGATTCTAATATGGTATGGTTGATATGTATCAATTGTGATATGTTTTGGCATGGAAGCAAATTGGTTGATAAATGGTAAATGTGCCCATGTTTAGGTTGACTTGATGATTTATGTTTGAGGTGCCTTTTGGCATATTGGTTGTATGGATAAATGACCTATTGATTTGGTCTTAAAATGCATGTTTTGGGTATGTTTTAATGCTTGAAATAGGAGCAAATGGCATGAATGTGTAGATAGGTATTGGGTGAAAGAAATGTCTTGAAAATGGCCTATTTCTTGTCCACACGGCCTAAGACACGGGCATGTGACTTAGTCATGTGTGACATACGGCCATGCGATACGGCTATGTGTCCCCTGTAGATTTTTAAAGGTTGCATTTCGAATGTTACATGGCCTAGCACATGGACATGTGGCTTGGCCGTGTAAACCAAATCAAAGAGTTACACAGGCACGGACACGGGCTGCGACACAACCGTTTGTCCCTACTTTGAATGTCCACATGGCCAGAGACACGAGCGTGTGTCTCAGTCGTGTGAGTCACACGGCCGTGTGACCCCTATAGTGTGAATTTTTCCATCTTTTTCCATGAAGTTTTAAATTTTTTTATTTAGTCCCGAGTCGTTTCTAAAGTGTTTGTAAGGCCTTGAGGGCTCAAAGTAGGGACGTTATGCATATGTTTGATTGGATTTTGCAATGATTATGAAAAGTTGAGAATGAATGATTTAAGTTATGTTTTGTCAGTAATTCTCCGTAACCCTATTCCAGTGACAGATATGTGTTAGGGGTGTTACAACTCTCACTAACCATGATATTCAAATCCTAAATTTAACTCTGATTTACCTTAGACAAACCTTTACTTACAACACCTAAAACACAAAAGAAGAAGAAAAAATTTGAAACTTACCTCATAAAACCAATAAGTAAAGACTCTAGAAACACAAGACTTGAAAAATTCTTTAGGCTTTCAACATAGCAATGTAAGGAATTGATAAAATTTTGAAGAAGCCCTATCAATAAAGACCCCAAGCATGCCTAGCATGATTCAAAAACTAACAATATTTTTTAAAACCAATCGAGCGTAGACATGTGTTCCTACAATTATGATTCGTCAATTTATATGACCTATCAGCAATAAACACATGACTCTATTAATAACTAGTGAAAAATTAAATTACACACATCTCCACCAAAATCGAGGTCCTCATGATTGTAGGACATATGTGCAATACGCAGCTCCCCAGCCATATGCATTGTTCAGGTACAGATTCCCAAGCTTTCTACCTCACTTGAAAAGTAGAAATCCAATATGTCATTTCCTCGTCTAAAGGAAGGTCATATTATAACATTCCCCTTAATTAGGGAGCAATGTTATACAAGGCTCACCAGAGTGGACTTTGCCAACCAAAACCTTGCCCTCGGGCAACACCTTGCCAAATTTGATCCCCGCAAGCACTTGCATGATCACCACGTGAAATGCCTCCAGGCTACCTTGCCAAAGACAAGTGCTGATCCTCTTCCCCGCATGAAGCTCACGTGGAACTTCATCAAGTCCACATCAGTCGAATCACAAGTAGATCGTCAAATCCCTTAAGCCATTATTGCTTAGCTAGAAAGGCATTTCCCCTAAGGAACTAACCATGTCAAGACCAACATGGACACATGCTAGAGGGCAAGAGGCAATCAACCTCACTTATAAATACCCTTCTTTGGCCTTAATGAGTTTCTTCTTGAACCTCTTCTTTTTATGTTTTTACCTTGCTCAACCTCCATCTCAAGCAGCTTACTATGCATCTCCACCATGTGAACTTCCATTTTTCTCCTTCTTTATTTCACCCTCAACAAATTTAAAAGTATTACATTCGTATGATTGCGTAATAAATACAACATATTTATATAATCAATACAAAATATGTCTAATGCATTTATTTTATTATTGTCTAAAATTTTAATGTAACAAATATTAATTTACATAAATTTATTACAAAGTACAGTACATATACATAAATTAACGGATCCAATTTGGAGCTTAATTTTGTACATTTTAAAAGCATAAGTGGCCATTGGTGCAAGTCCTGCAGAATTTGGCAGTAAAGATGGATAATCCCTGGAGATGGAATACGTCATAAATCATAAATCATAAATCATAATATATGTACCAATGGTTGTTTGCTTACATAGTCATAGATAGTTGATGCACTTTTAACAAAAACCACAACGTTATGAACAAATCGTGGCTATCCTTGGCAATTGGGACAATCTTTGTTGGGTTATTATTGATGTGTTTGTGCCACTTTGGAATATGAATTGCGCACTTCTTTTTAACATATAACATAGTAGCTTTATAGCCAACAAGTTACTATTCCAGTTAAAATAATTTATATAAGTTTAATAAAGTTAATCCTAAATCCTAAATGTTACATTTCAAGTTTTAGTTGTAAAAAACAAAAAAGAAAAAAAAAAACATTTCAAGTTTTAGATTTATCTGAAGTGGCTAACTACTTGTATAATGGTTCATAAGTGGGGAAAAGGAAACTACCTTTACCATTCCATTATCCAAAACTCAGCAAACCAAGTCAGGAACGCATAAAATTAAGGATGACTTTGTAATTTACAGACATTGATTGCTGTGCAATAATTGAATATTATATGTTGGAAGTTGGAACTGCTGCAGCAGCAGGGCAAAGCATAGACTTGGAATAAACTGAGAGAGAGAGAGCGGTGAAGGCGAGGCTGTTCTGCTTCACCACGCCGCATCAGGAACATATGCATAAACCTATCACCATAGCCTCACACGTGCCTTTCTCTCTGTACCTTTGGCAAATTCTTGCCTGTCAAATATTTATAGTTTCACCATAGATTTAATGTGACAAAACAATAAACACTTTTAGAAGATACTGAGGAATAATATATAGTAAATTCAATTCCTTGCATCCGATCTTGTAAAAATTCACATTTCCTGAATTGTAAAAAGAAAGAGAAGACCAGACAAGAAAAAAAAGAGAACCCAGAGCAGGAGTAAATAAAACAAGGAGAAAAAGAGTCTATGTGCTACAGAAGGCAAGCTCAAAGCAAACAGAGACATGCAAGCTGATGTACAGATAGAAAAACCCCCACCTCAAAAAAGCAAAACCTGGAGCTCTCTTTTACGGAACCAAACCCACCATCCGCCTCAGCACATCACCTGGAAATTCAATGGTGTTGAGTCTCCTGAGTCAGGGGTTGCTGATGCTGATCCTCAGCATCACCACTAGTAGTCTCCTCCTCCAATTTCTCACCCTTTTCACCACAGCAACAGCTCTTATCGCCAAAAGAAGAAGACCTGCTAGAAGAAATGGGGGTGGCCAAGAACGTTGGCTTTACTTCGCCTGCCATTATCACAAGAAACTTTTGTTCCATAACAGGAGCTCCTCCTTTCTGGGTCTCATCTCCTGCTTCCAAGTCTCTGTCCCCTTCACCTCTCTCGCCATTCTCAAGGTACCCTGACAGTTTCCAATAAGAACAAGCAAGTATGAGGAGCGCAAAGGCTATGAGACCAAGCATGGCAGCCAAGCCGCCGAACAAGTAGGGAACTGGTGAATGCCATGGCGAGTGTGGAATCGTGGAAGGCGACGCTGCTGTGACATTGAATGTCTCTCTTGCTGCCATTTTTGTTTGCTTTTAAGCAAAGCTTATACAAGGGAAAGCTAAACTGCAAAGATGGGTATTTTTGTTCTCTCTTTTCGTGAGCGTTGGGGAGTGGTTACAAAGGTATTTATAAAAGGAAGAAAATGGAGAAAAGTGGGAGGATTATTTTACAATTTAGGTGATATATGGCGTCACTTTTGTACAAATATTGAACTAGGGGCTTCTTCGGGAATTTCGGAAGAAAACAGTACTACGGCCAAACCACTTAACGAGTAGAATGTAGAAACTGGTTTTATAAACACTACAGTCAAGTTAAAACCAATGATTGGTTATCTAATGAAAATAGCTGAACCCTTCAATTCCTCGTTCTAATCATATCTATGCGGATTGCACATTTCCACCTGTAAAAGTAAAACTCTTTTATTAACTGTATGTCTCTGGATGTTTCAGTTTCACCATTTTTTACATGTAAATGCAGGGTTTCATGGGTTGGTCATATAATTTGATAATGGACTTTTTCAAATCGGATATTAAGAATGGACGTACGACTGGCCTAGCTTCTATAGAAACATTGATTATTAAGTACACTGTTTTTGTGTGTATGTATAGATTAGAAGGCAATTGAAGTTAAGGTGAAGTAATTGCTAGAAAACATGTGACTATTCTTGCAATTATTGTATTCTGATGACCATTCAAATATATCACACAACTATAACAATTACAAAACCAACATTCAAGTTTAGAAATTAATTGGAAGCATTCATGCTTCAATAATTTGGTAAAATGATAAGAGTTACCTATAATTCAGTTGGCCACCCATGATTAGTTTTTGTTTATTTTTTTTCCTATTTTGAGTCCACAAGCCCTCACAATGGTATTTCAAATCTTCAGCATGGTTTTGGGATTATTAAAACCATTTTATAACATATTAGACGTTGAACTTACCAAATATGTTTATCATTTTAACTCATTGAACCTTAAAAACTAGTTTTGAAAAATTAATTAACAAATATCTTATTATTAAATGATTTCATAAG
>CM025248.1:13174602-13196109 GCA_013677275.1 Gossypium schwendimanii
ACATATTTTGGTATTTTGTAATCAATATTTCTAAATTATGGCATGTATAGATGACTTAAGTGGATGTTATATGTTACAAAGTATTTTGTTTAAATGTTAGTATATGTTAATTGATAAATTATTTTATATGATGTTAATGATGGTAATTAATTAAAAAATAATTAAGAATATAAATATTGATTGAAATGTTGAAATTGGCTGGTTTTTCAATATGAAAATTTGCAGAGAAGGTTACAATTTTATAAAGAAGATTATGTCAAATTTTTCATTAAAAAAATTGAAATGATAACAAGTGTTGTGTTCTAATAATACCTCATACTCTATTCTGGCATTGAATATGAGTACGTGGTGTTACACCTAACTAGTTCAATCTAGCCACCGGTTGGACTGTCAGCCAGTTCGACAAGTTTTTGGGTCTTAGTCTCTATTTCGGGCTTCCTGGCCCAATTTACGATCTCAGGTCCAATTTTCAAGTTCAATTACCCATTGGGCCAATTGTTTGACTTGAAAATTAATTTCCAAAAATATCATATTAATTTTAATTAATTTGATTAATTTAATTTTTCTTGATCAAAATTATTTTTCCCAAAAATCACTTAGATTTTCTAAATTAAATTTTCAAGAAAATTCTTCAATCAAATTTTCTAGTTGAACAATTCTTATGACCGCCCAATTTAATTCCACATCGAATAAATTGACTTAATTAAATTATTTCCAAAGTCGTAGAATTTCCTTTTGGTCAAATACAGTTCAATCGAGCTTTTGTTAAGCTAGCGGAAGGACCAATTGGACATATGCAATTAGGCTCTAGTTATTACAATTATGTCCAGAAGCATCATTCTGATAAATGGAAATTACTTAATCAAGGAGTCAATCCACAAGAAGTACAATGATTGAAAACTGTTTATTGTATACTTTTTATGAAAGTAATTCATCTAACTGCTTTGTCCAATGACCTTGTCATGTGTGTGTTACCCTCATATGATATTCTTGATTCCTTTGAGTCAAATTCGTTCACTCAATACAATTCTATTGTAACTCATTATCGCCATTGTGACTTCTTAATGATTAATATGATCATGGTCAACAAATGACTGTGATAAATTACTCATTTGAGAACAAGCAACCTGTGGCCACATTCCATATTTATCAATCCCCACAATGCCAATGAGGGGATATCATTAAAAAATTAATTGAGCTATGAATTCCATTGTTTCTAGTAAAGCCATGCCATACGCAAGTCATGTACCCAACACATCGACTATTAGCTCGATTATCTTTAGAGCATAAGCCTCCACTTATATCAAAGCACATGAGTTACATATGCATTTTCAGTGACTAACTCAGGATTTAGGTAAATCTTACCATGAACGTCACAAGTGAATTAATTCACAAACAGATTTAGAATTAATTCACAAACAGATTTAGAATTAATTCATCTTGAGTCCAGTCTGATGTATCATTATTTCAATGAAAACATCTATGTTTCTACCCGTGGAGTCAACTACTTTGATAGCCAAGACTAGCTATCTCCTCAATTGGAATTGTAGACGACATAATAATCCTTCTCCATATTTGAATTAAATGCTCACTTTGATTTTTTACGGGATTACAGACTCGTTTAGATTATCTACTGTAGTAAGTTGCCTTTCTCGCAATATAAACGTTCTTATAGTACCACTTATCATCAGTTTGAACTTAGACAGTCAATGAACTAATATTTTATTGTTACAATTTCGCTATTCATGCAAAATATAAAAGACAGAAATACAAAAGACATAATAGTGAAATGTGAAATTAACTTTATTTATTTATTCATCGTTCGAATAAATAGAAATCAGTTACATGTTTACTATAATATGAGCACATTTCCTAGAACATACTTGTAAGGGTTTTACATTTATTATACTATATCGTTTTAATAACCATGAATTCCATTAATTGAGTTCTAAAATTCAAACAACCTATAATTCAAACAAACATTCATGCCTACTCATGTATACCTTGATCATTTGGTATGTTTAACTCATTTTTCCTATTCACAGTTTAACAAATTGAACTAACTACTCTAAATGCAAATAACCCAAAATTGTTTATTCTCAGGTTAGATTTACAATTTAAAGAAATAACCTTTTTGCATGCTTCTAACCAATCACTTATATTTCTACAAGCTCGAGCTCCAACAAGCACACAAGAAAAAAAAAATCAACTAAAAATTACTAAAAATAAAACAAAAATAGTAGCAAAAATGTAAAAATTTTATGTCACCCCCACACTTTATTTGACACATTGTCCTTATTGTGCACCAAAATAATTAGGAGACGAGATTACCCATTTTAGCTCCCCGTTGTTGGTTTAGCCACAAAATGTAGTGTCATCCAAATTGTGGAGTTCCTACATAGAAAGTTTTTTAATAAAAAATAGGAATAATAAAAAAATCTAGCTAAAGAAAAATAAAAAAAACCATCCATGTTTTAAAATTACAATCCACAAAATTAAAATAAAAAGAGTTCAAATTCAGTAGGAGTCTTGTTTTGATGCCTCATCCTCTTTTCTTCGGGTCTTCCTCTTCTTCTGGGTACTCTACATCCATATTGTTGTTTCTATTTTGAGCTGTATTTGATGGATGGGAACTATGGAATCCTCAGGTCGTGTCTAGTGTATGTATAGGATTGGCTCTGATAAGGAAAGACTTGGTTTTTAAGTGGTCAAATATGACTAACCTCCCTTTCCTAAGACCTTACTTGGTGCACGGTTCAAATTCACTTCTTTAGTTTGTCCCATAATAGAAAAACTGTGGAGAATCAAAATTGTTGATTTTATGAATAAATGAATGTGAATATTATAAAATTGTCATAGCATGTCATGCATATATGAGATAACCATGCCATGTAGTTTAGGAAAGAATGTCACATGTACTTGTCATGTATATATTGATCATTTATGATTGAAACTGGAAATTAAAAACCTTGCATGCTTTCAAAAATATTGAGTGGGAGAAGGTCCCTAAATAAGACCTACGACCTTCATTAATGGTCTTTTGTGATGGAATGAAATGGACCTGCCCCAAGGTAAATGTTATCATGTGGATTTCATTAAGAAGACTTCTAGAAAGTAAGCAAAATTTTCTGATGATTATATGATAGTTGGACCAACCCTTTTGATAGGTATTATCATGTGATACATTAAAAAATTCCATCTTCAAATGGGACAATTAATCACAGCATGCTACTCAGTGAGATTGTTCCAAGATGACTTATTTAAGGTCCATGATCCGATAGGTGTTGAGTTGATGGTTATGCACTCAAGATCATCTAGTTAGGTAACACCCAAAGGAGCTATACTTAAGTAAAAATGATTGTAAAACATTACACGATTATTAGTACGTCTGAATGCCTAAGGAATTAGGTTCATGTACTGATTGGATGTAAATCCATGTTCTTACTAGTTTAATGTATGGAAATTATCATTGCAATGACTTACAAATGTTTTTCAAGGTTTAATGTAAGTCGCATGCATGATCTTAATCCATATCGTAATGTTGCAAAAATAGTCAAACATTTGCTTCTACAAAGATATTAATAGATGAATATTTTATTTTTAGTTCAAAAAATGGCACCTAGTCTCTTATTAAACATACTCACCAAAAACCAATTGTATGGAAATAACTGCAAGGAATTGAAAAGGAACCTGACAATTGTCCTGAGCTATGAGAAACTTAAAATAGTTATTGATGCTAAGTGCCCTCTGACCACTCAAACAGAGGCTAGAAAACACTATGGAGAATCTGAGGAGATAACTCGTTACAATATGTTGGCAAGCGTGACCAACACTTTGTATAAGCAACCAGAGAGCTGGAAGACTGCTAAAGTGATTCTAGATATGCTAAAAGGTTATTGGATCTGGTGCCCTAAGTGTAGTATTTTTGTCAATTTACACTTGTAATATTTTCAAACAGATTGGTTGATAAAATTATTCATGAAGTACGTTAATACTTTGTATAATGCCCTAATATGATTTTTGCATGCAAAGCAAAATGAAAGCAAATGTTTCTCATTGGTTTGTCTCATGTTTAACTAATACTAAGCGACATTACGTGGTTGGATTGTAATACAAGAAGAAAAAAATATTAGTAGATGAACCTAAACATGTACTTAATCTAACAAATAATATTAGTAGATGAACCTAAACATGTCCTTAGTCTAACAGGAAATGTGGAAACCAATTGAAAGACTAATATGCCATCTATCATGTCCAATTGTAAAGATGTTTTGTTTGTGGCATCGGAGCAGATGGCTACCAGAAGATAGAGAAAGAGATGTGATTGATTGGATAGACAATACATCGAAAACGACCTAAGATAAATAGATTCTAAATCTATTTATGTATTTATTCACTTGTGAAGTTCATAGTGTGACATACCTAAATCCTAAGTGGATGATGGACTATGTATGCGTGACTTGTACACTTTGATGTAAGTAAAAGCTTGAGTTTAAATAGACGAGGAACCGAAAGCTGGTGTGTTGGGTGTACGACTTCTAGAATATGTAGCGTCATTCACAACAGTGAAATTCATAGCTCAAGACATAGGTAAATGATACCCTCTCATAGGCATTACATGGTTGATGAAAAGTAAATGTGGCCATGGGTGGTTCGTCTATTTGATGGATGACTTGATCACTGTTTAATAGTGATTGGGTTTTCATGGAAGAAGATGTAATGGTTATATTGGGAGAGTGGATATTATATCAAAGATATCAAGGAAATCCTTTGAGGGTAACACACTTATGACAAGGTCATTGGACAAGTACTGAGTAGTTGCTTTTGCAATGGTATATCGTTGGGGAGAGCTCAATCACGATACTATAGTGGAATGATTTCGTGACTAAATGAGTTTATAATTAATATGCAAAAAGTCAAAAATTAATTATAAATCATTTGAGCCCTAATTACATATGTCCAGTTAGTCCCTCTGTTAGCTCGTTGAAACTAGAAATGAATTACGAGTTTGAAAAGAAATGAATAGAATGACTAGGAGAAGGGAAATGAAAAATATTCAGGAATGATTATGGTTTTTTTTCAAAATAGAAGAATTGATTCATTCAGATATGAATGTTGGTTTCCAAAAATGGAACTAGAAATGCAAATGATCCATTTGGGATTCTATATGGATTGCTTAAAAATGATCAAAAGAATGAGTTTATGTTTTTGGATTGTTTTGAAGCCTGAAAATGAAAATAAACAATTCGTTCATAATGAACATGTTCAGTTGTGAAATATTGAACATATTTTCTCAAAATTTTAGTAGGGGTAAAATTGTCAAAATTTTACTAAGGGTAAATCGTTAATATTTTGCTGGGGGCAAAATATGGATAAGAAAATAGTTTTATACACAAATATTGAAGTTTATTTTGGAAAATAGTTTGAATCGTGTTGGATCACATTATAGAGAACTAGGTCAAAAAGGCCCAAAAAGTACTCATAATTTGACCCGATGTAAGAGAGGCCTAAAAACCCCTCATGGACATGAAGGGGCCGCAACCCTAGTAGGAATAATAGGGTGTGTTGTCCACCCTAGTCCTATTGTAAGTAGGATATTGTTTTTCTATTTAAAATAAACTATTACAAATCAATAAGTGTTCTACCTTCTCTTCTTATAAATAGATGGCATCAGTATAGTTATTAACATAACTTTGAGAGATTGTTATTCTCCCAAAAAATTGATAGAATTTATTCTCAACTAGTATACATTTTTTCGGAATAACAATTCTACTGGTTTCTATTAAGCATACAAAATTTTCATTTTCACCCCAAAAGGAGAGAAAATTTTTTTCTAGTTCTGTGTTTCAATTCATTTGGTTCGAGCCCGCGCTTAAAGTAGTTCGTGGCACGAGAAAAGTGAAAAGATCATTTAGTTGAAAGTCGTGAACAAAAAACATCCGCTAAGCCAAGAATGCAGGTACAAATTCAGTTAAGGTTTATTGCTATACATATCACAAACCGGGTCAATTTTCAAAATTTTAATTTTCTTTTTCGTAAAAAAATCATTTTCAAAATCGAGCTTTTTCCAACAATTGGTATTATATCTAGGTTATGCTATGTGTATGGTGTAAATCGAGACCAAATCTCTCTCTTTATCTTGTTTGATTAATATGTGATAAGATGTGATATTTTTGTAATTATTTGCATGTTTAAGGGAATGTAAGTGAATGAATGCAATATTATATATATTTTTATATAATTATTCTTTTTTCCAAGGTTTTGGTTCTTAGGAAATAAACCGTAGACTATCATCTCCATGTAAGATTATTTTTTTATTTATAGAATTCTTGTGAGCCAGAAACATACATACGGAATAAATGTAATTTTCCCAAAAATGAGTCCATGACAAGGAGAAGATGGAGTGATGGCAGTCGAAGACATAAGGAATGCCTTGTGACGAAAAATTCTGTAATTTTTTTGGTTTTTCATTTATTTTCTAAAAATAGAACAATGGAAACCTAGGCTAAGAATTTTATTTTATTACCCATCTCTTTATATATCTGTTTGATAATTTTTTATGATATAATTGTGATATATATGTATGAGATGATCCACAATTGATCTATTAAAGAGAAGAAGTGTGATAATGAGAAAATACATGTGTTGTATTGTTATTCGATTACTGTGGGAAGTGTGGTAATGAGAAGGTGCATGACTAGGATTGGATCTTGTATGGAAATGCTTGATTTTTAAGTGGTCAAATACGACTCACCTCCCTTCCCTGGGAAGCTACATGGTACACTATTCAGAGTCACTTCTTCTATTTTTCTATTAAAAGAAAAAATGTGAAAAATCAAAATTGTTTGATTGACTCTTGTGAAAAAATGAATATGAATATTATAAAATTGCCATAGCATGTCATGCATATATAAGATAAGCAGGCCATACAGTTTAGGAAAGGACACATGTACTTGTCATGCATATATTGATCATACATGATTGAAACTAGAAATTATAAAAACCTTACTTGCTTTTTAAAATATTGAGTGGGAGAAGGTCCCTAAACAAGACCTACGACCTTCATCAATGGTCTTTTGTGATGGCATGACAAGTGCACTATCCCACGATAGGATTGCTACATGGATTTCACTGAGGAGATTTCTTAAAAGTAAGAAAAATTCTCTTGTGATAAAATGATAATTGGACTCTCCTTTGTGGTAGGCATTATCATGCGATAGGTCAAGAAATTCTATCTTCAAAAGAGGTCAACTAGTCAAAGCATGCTACTCGGTGAGATTGTCACATGATGACTCATTTGTGGTGCATGATGCAATAGGTGCTAAGTTAATGGTTACACACTCAAGATCTTCTAGTTAAGTAAATCCCCATGGAGCTCTACTTATGTTAGAATGGCCAAACGTTAAACGATTATCATTTGATAATGTAAGATACACTCAAGATCATCTAGTTGATCATGATCATCCCATGGTGGCTTGATTCAATGGGTGTGGGAATTATCGCTGCAACAACTTACAAATGTTTTCATGGTTTAATTTAAGATGCATGCATCATCTAAATGCATATCGTAATGTTGCAAAAAAATTTCAAACATTTGTTTAATACAAAGATACTGATATATGAATGTTTTTATTTTCAGTTTGAAAATGGCACCAACCCCCTTATTGAACATACTCACTGAAAACTAACTAAACAAATACAACTATAATGAATGAAAAAGGAACCTGATGGTTGTCCTGAGATGTGAGAAATTTAAAATAGTTCTTGATACTAAGTGCCCTCCGACCAGTCAAGCTAAGGCTAGAAAATGCTAGGAAGAGTCTAGTGAGATAGGTCATTGCTATATGCTAACAAGCATGGCCAACACCTTGTATAAGCAACTCGAGAGTTATAAGTATCATTTAAACCCCATGCAACATGATATGACATACAGAAACAAAACTATCTCAATTGGAATGCTTAACATACAATCAGATTTTATTAACAGAAATATTAGGCATGGGTTTTTTTTTTATGCTTATCGGAAGAGAAATAACAATATCCATGATATAAGATTTACTTAATCATAATTGTGCTATTTTATCACATACCATGAATGTCAAAACAAATATATAAATTCATCCATCATAATATAAAACACAAACCTATTTGTGACATCATGGATTTAACATATCAAAGTTACTTACTTGGTAACGATCCAATTAAGGGATTTTTCAATCTCTATGAATACTCAAGGAGACGAAGAGATGGAGGAGATGGTGGTGCAATAGTGGTGGTTTGGTGTTGAGATGTTGGTCTACAGTGGTGATATGGTGGACAAAAGTGGAAGAGTGGTAGCTAAATTAGGAGGAGAGAAAAAAATAAGAGAAATAATGGATAAAAAGAAAAACAAAATGTTTTTTGTTTGTTGACTTGCATTGGACGACAAAGGTTAATAAGGGAGGGAAAAATGGCAAGGAGTGACTCAAGGGAAAGAAAAAGGTGGGGGATCAAACAGAGTAAAAAAGGGAAGAAGAAAGAAAGGTGGATAGGAATAAGGGAGGAAAGAATCTTTCTTATAAGGCAAGTAGGTGGGACAACATAGGGGTTGACCAATAAGTCAAAATCGAAAATAAAAATAAAATGGGAGAGGGGAGTCAAATTTGGGACCTAAGGGGAACTAGTTATGCTCTTAACCACTAGGCTAATGTTTATTACTTGCTCATGAACTAGCAAAAAAAAAATGTGTGATAGGAACTTTTTAGCAAGCTCCTCCCATGTTGTAATTGAACTTAGAGCTTGCGAATCTAACCAGGAATAAGGGTTATCAACCAAGGAGATTGGGAACAATCGAAGACGGATAGCGTCATTGGTGATCCCATTAAATTTAAAAGTATCACAAAGTGGAAGGAACCATTTTTAATGTTGATTGGGATCCTCCATCGTTGTCCCTCTAAACTACAGGTTATTCTAAATCATTTAAATCATGGTAGGCTTTATTGACGACCTCTCAATATTGCCTCGCATAGCATCCAAATTTCGTAGTGTGTAATCTTGTAGTGTTCTTTCTTCTCGAGCCATGGGTGATTCTACTAGCAAAGGTGGCTATGGTGCTGGTTGTTGTTGCTCTGGTGGTTCTACATATAATGGGTTATCACGTTGTGGGTCAACTTACAATAAGTGGGTTGTTTTGCATTTTTTGTTGCTACTATTGTCTGCGGTTACAATGAATGATTCTCTCTAGATTTGATACTGGCTCTATAGAGGTTCTTTACTACAAGTCATACACTGCAATCCAAAAAGAAAAAGAAAAATACATTAGTAATTCTGAAAAGCAAATAATGTAAATTAAAAATGTATCTATAGTTCTAAGACTTCCTATTTACACTATTAAGATGCAGAAACTAAAAACTAATCTAATGGCAAAGATTCCTTGGAAATGACGCAACAACGTTACCACCTCCCGACGTACTAACGTGAAGATTGAAAAATAATGCAACTAAAGATTTAGAATTAGGCAGTGTCCGCGAGTATATGGGTCAGGTTGTAATATAGAAGTTACAATGGAACATGGAAGAATTCCGACAATCGTACCCAAAGGAGGCTTGATTAAATTAGTAATTAATCCCTACGATAACAAGTCTATGTAGTAGCGAATTAGAACCATATTACGATAAATCTTACAAATAGGTAAATGAAAATAAAACATGTAAAGAACATTAAATAATAGAAACCAATAATTATAAATCTCTCAATCTAAAAAAAAAAAAACTAACTCCCTTCAGTGTTCGTAGCCAATTAATGACTTAGGGTTTTATTCAGTCATCTAGTAGTTAACCTAGTTATTACTTATCAACCTCTAATTAACCTAACTAGTCGGCAAGAACTACTTATCTCTCAACCTCACAGTTCAGACCGGGACAGGCTAAGTAGTACTCGGTAGACTATTCTCTTGGCCTTATCCACTTAATTGACTTCCTAGGGTTATTACACTTAGGGCTTAATTTCCCTCAGCTTGAACCAACTGATCGGACAAGAAATACTAAACAATTATTAACTACTCGAACATCCACTTGTTAATCTCCCTCAGATTTTACTTACCCATGAATCTAATTAACATAATCTCAAAATTGAATTGAAACATTAATAAAATATCACAAGACGAAATAGAGAGAAAGGAAAAGAGATTCTGAATATTGATGAAGTGTGGAACAGGAAATCCGTAGCAACAGTTGAGCGATTCACAAGCAGAATTAAGAAAACAACCAGCTAAATAAGAATTGAAAAACACCTGAAAGAAAATAAAAACCCTAATCTAATAATTGAAAAACTAAATCGAAGGGAAGAAGTCCCCTTTTGAATTTTGAGTAGTCTTATTTATAGGATTCATGTTAGATGACTCATTTAGACCTAATACAAGTGACTAAAAATCATTAGTTGGAGTTGTGCGGACTAAGACACGCTTCCTATCTTTAGTGGCCTCATTGTAGCTGTGTTGCGACACCCTCGTGCCTATGTTGCGACATCGAGGACAATCTATTTCTTTAGTTCTTGTTTAGAGCTATGTCACAACATCCCCTAGTATGTGTTGCGACAGGGTCGATAATATGCTCCTAAGGTATTCTAAAAGCTATGTTGCGACATCCATGAAACGTGTTGCAACATAGGGAGCAGTCCACTGACTCTATGGCTTAAATCAACGTCTTGCACACTCAACCAACATGTTAGTCGTCCGTTAGGTTTGAATTGCCCTAAAAGGTAATAAAACTCTCCTAATTACTTAATTTACTAAATAGATGCTTGGAAGGCAAACTTAACAAAAATGTTACTTAATTGCTAGAAAACAAGCTCCCTAAGTCTCGAAAAGGACCTAATTTGCCACAATTCATTAAGGTAGATTAAAATCTCCCACACTTTATTCATTGTTTGTCCCCAAGAAATGTATATACACATGCAAGAAAATAAGAAAACAAAAGACAAATAAAAGATGACCCTTAAACATGTTCATGCAAGCACATAGTCTAAAGCTGAGCAAATAGAAAAATCTTATCAAACATACAATTTCAACATGATATATAACTGACTCTAAAGTCTAAACTGTAAACATCAGAGTTCATTAACTTGCAAAGTAAACAAGTAAAAGATATTCAAGTATATGATTCCATCCAAATGTTTACATAAGTATACAATTATATTAGGCGAATACAAGTAATTATCATTCTACATACCTAATCTAATTTTCATTCATGAACAAAGACCTAAGTCACATAGGACTTTTCGTCTTGCAATGATCTAAGTCTTAGGGTCGGTTTAGATTTCAAGAATAAGGCACTTCAAAATAGTTCAAGCACGAAAGTATTTTGGAACATCATATTGTCCCTTACATGCCCCCTAATGTACATTTCAACTCATCCCCTTTTATCTCCTTCTCTCACCTTCCTTTTCTCTCCTTAAGTAAGCACATCATGTTATTGGTAACTACAGTCAGCTTAGCGAGTTTTTTCAACATGAATAAATTTCCTATGCTTGTTTTTAAATTTTTAATTTAATCACTTGTTTTGCTCATTTTCTCTCACATTGCTTTTAACCCTTCTATGTTTTTATGTCTCTAACTTTGCTTTTTACCCTCATAATGCTTTTGTTCTCTCACTATTTTCATTTAGGCACTTTTGCTTGCAAGAATCCTATACCTACTATACCATTTCGTATCCTACATTTTCACTCTTTTTATTTATTTTTGAAACCATGTTGATGTATCTACCTATCCCTCAATATGTATGGTCTAACGTCTAAATTCGTGCTTTCATTTTAGGAACCAAAAGAAGATAACTAGATTTTATTTAGGGCTTACGATTTCTTTATTAAGGTTCATCAAGAAGTGGATTTAGGCTTAAACTAAGGTACTAGGGAATAATGAATATGGTTAGCTTTTTGGCTATAGATTGTACTAAACAATGCCTTGGGCCATCTCTACGCACTTCAATTTTCATAGACTTAACTAGGATTAAGCTTGCAAAATTTTAGTTAGCTAGCATTCAACTAACATGCATGCTTCCCCATGTATTCATTCATCATCTGATATACCTAACTACTTTATCCTATCCATAGTTTAATATATTGAACTAACTAATCTAAAAATTTAAATAATTCACAATCTGTTACTGTCATGCCAAATTTGTAGTTTATACAATCTATCCCTTTTAGATACTCCTAACCAATCACTTGTATTTCTACAAGTTCAAGCACACATCAGACACAAAATAAGAAAATTCTAAAATAAATACTAACAAAGAATAATAAAAACAATAAAGAAAAATATGCAAATTTTCTATGCTACCCCCACACTTTAGTCATCATATTGCCCTTAATGTGCAATCCAAATAGGTAAAAGAATGAAGCTACCCAATTTTCATTTTTAAGGTACAACGAGGCTAGTTGGGTGTCTCTTCTCTTGCTCGTGTCATCTCCTAATTGTGTTGCTTACTCATATGGGGTTCCAAAACAAAATATGAAAAAACCACTTTTTTTCTTAACTTAGATAATAATAATTGACTAGTTAAAACCTAATCCTATGCTTAAGCAAAATTTTAAAAAAAATCATCCAAGTTCAAAAGAATAGTTACAATCCTCCAAAAGAAAAAGAAATAGCTCAACTGTCAAAATTAGGTGCCTGCCACCCCTTCATTTGAGATTTCCTATAACACCCTATACCTAGTCCGGTCACCAGACCGAGCTACAAGATGCTACAAACAAACAATAATATACTTGTTCAATTTAACCATAAACTATTCATAATTATACAAACATCATCTAATAAGAATGAAAATGAACTATATAGAGCTTTAAACTATTATAAAATTTGATTCAAATTTGAATAAATGGAATAAATTAAAAATCTTTTAAACTTTAGACCAGTATCGATACCAAGTAAATAAGTATCAATATTTTATAACAAGAATCGATACAAAAATATTTATCGATACCATTTTAGCATTCTACCAAATCAAGGTATCAATATTATTTTGATGGTATTGATACAAAGTAGAAAAAAAATATTGATACTAAGAAAAATTATCGATACTAAATTTGAATTTTGTAAATTTTAAAACTGTTCATATGGTTTGGTATCGGTACTTAAGTCCATTTTATCGAAACTTACATCAAAATGGTAAAAAATATCAAGTTGAAAAGATCAATTCATACCAATCACAAAACCTAGCTTAGAGATGCATATAGATAGGCAACATATATAACACATTCAATTCAACCTACATGTCTAACCAATATGCCCTCATTAGCACCTCAATTCAAGCATAACCGTTAACCATCCAAACTAAAATATAACTAACTTGTGAAGCTTGTTCATTCATCAAATAGACCTCAAATACCAAATGCCAAAATCATCCATTTACACCAAGTTTTCAAAGGCTAACATAACTCAACTAAAATTTCATAAATTATCAAAAGAAAATGGCCATTCCACAACAATTGATCAAGATAAGCATAAAATAATATACTACCAAATTCAAGTCACCAAAACATCAAAAACATGTTTATATTTGAAATGGCACAAAACATTACCAAGATCATCATTTACTTGTACGTACCAAAACCCTATGTAAATGCCACTTATAACCGGGTTAAAATAAACAAATAGATACCAAAAGAGTTGTTGGATAGTGTGATCTCAAACAATGTTTTGATTGACAGCAAGAGTCCAAAAATTTACAAGGAAGAAAACCAAATAGGGTAAGCTTACGTAAAGCGTAGTAACTTCGTAAAACAAAACATTACATACCTATCAATTTAAGTTTCCTATTCATACATAAAATAGGAATTACAATCCTTTCTCTTGATCCATAATTTCTACCTTGTCAAATGGTTAAGCTTGGATAAATCAAATCACCAAAACATAACATGCCAAGATTCATATATCAATCTATATACTCAACACAATCTAATTCATCATATCATCTCATGTCATTTCCATTTCAATAATTAACTATTTTTCCCAGAGAACAATAGTAAATTGACTTCGGAAACATGGAAGGGTAATGTACACACAAGCTGACAAAGGGCATTAACCGATACACGATGTTGATCAGACAAGCTTTAGAGAATTTGCAACACTTTTAGGATCTCAAGCCATCAGTATGGTATCCATCACCGGTACATAGTACCTACTAAATATAACATCGACACAAAGTACATGTTATTGCAACATCGATACATAAGTCCAACTGAATATAAATGGCATGTAACCAACATCGGTACGTAGTACCTGCTGAATAAAAATCCTAATGACATGTCATTTATATCCTAACTATTCACTAATTTCACACGAGATTTAACCTGTATACCTTAATCTTTTCATACTTATAGCTTTAACCATAATCATATACATTCATAGGAATACATAATTCAATTCAACCATGTACTTTGCCATACAAACCATTAATTTCATTTGTAACTTACCTCAATCAACCATTTTCATTATAGACATATATACATATGCACATATCAAATAAAATTTAAAACATCAATAAGCATAAGAAAATCTAATACAAACTTACCAAAATACATTAGCTACGAATTCTCAATGACGATTACAAAACAACTTTTCCTTTCCCGCGTTTTTCAACCAATTGATCCGTTTTTAATCTAAATATAATAATTTTATTCAATTAAACAATTCAAATATCATGTTCTACACTTTTACCTTAAACTTTTTTACCTTTTATACAATTTAGTCCTTCAACCTGAAACTTTCAAACCTAACACAATTACCCTAATTTCAAGCTAACCGAATTTTCCCTTATGCCAATACAACCCATATTTCTTAAAATTTTAGAAAGATTTCATGTCCAGCTTAGTATGTTATTAATTCACTCATTTAACTTAAAACTAACAAAATTAATTTACAAAATAGTCCTTTTTAACTATCAAGCTTAATATTTTTTCATCAAACTTCAAAAACATCAAAATTTCATCCATGACATGTTTCTAAACATTTAATAATTTTATGAATTAGTCCTTGGGTTAGCTAGATTAAGGTACAACGATATAAAAAACATAAAAATGACTAAAACATATCTTTGGCATCCACGAAAGAATCAGTTTTGACCAAATGAAGAAGATGATAACCATTTCATCTTTTGTTTATGTTATTTAATTATTAAATTACCATTTTGCCATTTAAAAATAAGTTAAATTTCATAACAAACCTTAGCTAAACCGTTCACTATAAAAAAATTTGGTAGATTTACCATTTTAAACCATTAATTTATGATTTTACAACTACCTAACACATGTAAACTAATAGTAATTAACTTTTGTAGCTTTTTACGATTTAATCCTTTTCACTTAATTAACTATCTAAACGTTAAAATTTTCTAACCAAATTTTAATACTACACTGTAATAACCCTATAAATAATAAATAAATAATATAATAATGACTCATTAATCAGAATTGTGGTCCAGAAACCATTGTTTCTGACACCGCTGAAAATGGGTTGTTATAATTCCCCCTAAAAGAATTTTCGTCCTAAACAATCTTACCAATGAAGAGGTTCAGGTATTGTATTTTATAGTTTCCTCAGATTCCCAGGTGGCTTCCTCAACACCATGACTTTGCCAGAGAACTTTTACTAAAGATATCCATTTATTTTGAAGTTCTTTAACCTCCCGAGCCAAAATCCTATTCGATTCTTCACTGTAGGTCACATTAAGCTATAACTCTATTTCAACCATAGAAATCACTTGAGAAGTATATGATTTGTATCCTCTTAGCATTGACACATGGAAAATATTATAAATCTTTTAAATTTCTACCGACAAAGCCAAATGATACGCTACATGACCTACACTTTCAATAACTTCGTATGGACCAATAAACTTGGGACTGAGTTTTCCTTTCCGACAGAAACGAAGAACTTTTTCCAAGGTGATACTTTCAAGAATACTTTTTCGCCAACTTGAAACTCGATATCTTTTCTTTTTAAATTAACATATGATTTCTGATGATATGAAGCATCTTTCAAACAATCCAAAATAATCCTGACTTTATCTTCGGTCTCGAGAATCAAATCTGTACCAAAAATCTCTCTATCACCTAACTCAGTCCAATACAATAGAGTTCCACATTTTTGCCCATACAAAGCTTTATACGATGACATTTTAATACTTAACTAGTAACTGTTTTTATAAGAAAATTTTACCAATGGAATGAATTTTTCCCAGCTACCCTCAAACTCAAGAATTCAACATCAGAGCATATCTTCGAGTACTTGAATTACCTGCTCTGACTGGCCATCCGTTTGTAGATGAAAAGCTATGTTGAATTTTAACTTGGTACTTAGAGCCTCATGTTTCTTACCCCAAAACATGGAGGTAAATCTCGAATCGTAATCAGAAATGATCAATAATGGAACACCATGTAATCTAACTATTTCTGAAACATACAATTTTGCCAATTTATTAAGCGAGTAATCTGTACGTATAGGTGTAAAATGTACAGACTTCGTTAATCGATCAGCTATAACCCGTATCATATCTTTCTTTCTCAGCGTTGATGGTAATCTTGATACAAAGTCCATAGTAATATGCTCCCATTTCCACTCGAGATTCATAATAGTCTGCAACAACTCGGATGGGACCTAATCTCGTCTTTTACTTATTGACACATAAGGCCTTTAGATACAAACTTAGAAATTTCACATTTCATTCCCAGCCACCAATACATTTGTTTCAAATCATAATACATTTTTGTGCTTCCCAGGTGTAACGAATAAACACTATTGTGAGCTTCATTTAAAAAGTTCTGTTTCAATTGCGTATCATCAAGTACACACAATCTATTTTTGAAATATAAACTATCGTTTGAACTAATACCACAATCGACTATTTCACCATAATCAACCACTTTCCATTTAGCCAACAAATTCAAATCATCAAACTGCAACTCCCGAATTTTTTGTAGAAACAAGGGCTTAGCCCTCAACTCGGCTAAAATAGAACTGTCGCGCTCTAACCTAAGTTAAGCATTCGTAAATCGGAGAGTAAAAATGGATTTTCAGCTCAAAACATCAACAATAACATTTGCTTTACTTTGATGATAGTCTATCACCAGATCATAGTCTTTTAGAAACTCAAGCCACCTTCATTGATGTAGAATTAATTCTTTTTAGGTCATCAAATATTTTAGAAATTTGTGGTCAGTATAAAATGACATTTCTCACTGTACAAAAAGTGTCGCCAAATTTTTATAGGAAATACAACTGCAGCTAACTCAAGGTCATGTGTCGGGTAATTCTTTTCATGAGTTTTAAGCTGTCGAGCAACATACGTAATAACCTTGGCTTTTTGCATCAAAACACATCTCAAACCATTCAACGAAGCATCATTATATACAACAAATTCTTTCCCGAATTCAAGTTGTGTCAACACTGGTACCTCTGTCAACGTACTTTACAATTGATCAAAACTTCGCTAACATTTATTAGACCATACAAAACTAACATCTTTCTGTAATATTTTTTTCATCGATAAAGCTATTATTGAAAAGTACTTAATAGCCCATCGATAATATCTGACTAATCCGAGGAAACTACTTACCTCAGAAAATTTTCGCAGAGGTTTCCAGTTCAAAATAGAAGAAATTTTACTCAGATCAACTCGTATCACTTTAGTTGAAATCACATGACTGAGGAATTGGACTTCTTTAAGCCAAAACTCACATTTACTAAACTTGGCATAAAGTTTTTTTTCACGCAAGGTTCGTAATTCAATCCTCAAATGCTGGGTATGCTCAAATTCATTTATGGAGTAAATCAGAATGTCATCAAATCCGTAAATATTATCGAGGCATTTGTCAATTCGAATGGCATGACTAGAAACTCGTAGCATTTGTAACGGGTTCTGAATGCTCTTTTCTGTACATTGATATCTTTTTGGTACATCAATCTTTGAAAATATTATTGCACCTTTCAACTGATCGAATAAATCATCAATACGAGGCAATGAATATTTATTATTTATTGTGACTTTGTAGAATTGTCGATCATCTATACACAAACTCATCGAGCCACCTTTCTTTTTCACTAACACAACAGGTGTACCCTAAGGTAATATACTTAGTCGAACAAAACCTTTATCTTACAATTAAGCTTTTAATTCTATTTATTCGGTTGGAGCCATTTTCCATGGAGCAACCGAGACCGGAGCGGTCTCTGACATTACTTCAATAGCAAACTCAACCTCTTGCTCTGGTGGTAAATAAGACAATTCCTTAAGAAAATAATCAGTAAACGTGAAAATGGTCGATATTTGATCAACTTTTAATTCAGATACTCTAGAGTCCAGAATATAAGCTAAAAATGCATCACAACCTTTTTGGATCAATTTTTGTGTGAAAATCATTGAAATTATACTCGAAATACAACCAGAGTTAGTAGACTCAACAAAAATCAATTCACCATTCTGACATCTCAAATCAATCCATTTTCGTCGATAATTCACCACAATATCATGAACAGTCAACAAATCCATTCCCAAGATAACATCAAATTCATTAAATGGCAGTAACATCAAATTCATTAAATGGCAGTAACATCAAATCAATAGGAAAGTTGTAGCCCTAAATTTTTAGTGGACACTGTTTACAAACCAGACCATCTCTAACACTCTGACCTAAAGGATTTGTTACTTTAACGACATATTTAGTTGACTCAACTGGTAAATTCCTTTCAGTTACTAACGTAGTGCATTTATATGAATGTGTCGATCCAAGGTCAATTAATGTATACATAGTAACATCAAAGATGGAAAAGAAACCAACAATAACATCAGGAGCTGAGGCCTCCTCACATGAACGGATCGTATAAGCTCTAACAGGTTTTCCATTCTAATCTCTGTTTAGCTCAGTTCGATTCGGGAAATCTTTCTTGAAATGATTGAGAGACCTAAAATTAAAGCAAGATCTGTATTTCGAGTGATACTAGCCACATTGGCTGCATTCAAGTTTGTTTACATTTCGAATGTTGCCTACGCTGGCTATTGAAGGCGTCAGTGATCTCATGCTATTCTGTATCGATCAATCCCTGCCCAAAAATCCAGATGGCGCTAAGAAAAGTGTTCTGGTTGAGTTACATTTATTGAAGTCACAAGCTTTCACCTCATTCTATTTATTGTGATTGTAAACTTCTTCCATTTTTCGAGCTCGATCAAACAATACTAGAAATTCTCTAATCTCCATGGCACCAACTAACAACTTGTTTTCATTGTTTAAGTCATCTTCAAAATGGATACACATTTCTTCCTCAATAAACACAACTTCACAAGCATAACTACTCAGTTGAACAAACTCACTCTCATACTCCGCAACTGATCTATTTCTCTACTTCAACTCGAGGAATTCCTTTTTCTTCTTATCAAGATATCATTTGCTAACGTATTTCTTTCGAAACTCAATTTTGAAGATTTCCCAGTTAACCCGTTCCTTAGGTACAATCGCAATCAAATTCATCCAACAGTAAAAAGCTTCCTTTTTTAACAACGATACGACACATCTCAAATAATCTTTTTGAGGACATAATATTTCATCTTGAACTCTCTGTGTGTGCTCTAACCCGTATTCAGCTCTAGTCAGATCATCACCTACCTTACCACAAAATTCTTCTACTCCACATTTTTGGACTTTACCAATGGAAATTCTATGAGTATTTGGGTGTACAGGGCTTTGAGGACAAGATGGTGAGGTTGTCAAGTCACGGGATTGACTCTCATATATGCACTAAACATGACATGCATCATATTAAAATGTTATTGAGAGCCTATTCTCTAGGCTATTGAAACTCGAGTACGTTGTGAGCAACCTCTTGATCGGCGGTTGGAATATTACTCTGACCATCATCGGAATCTGTTCGATTGGAATCAATTGACATATTTAATTTATAGGTAAACAAGTCAAACTAATCAAGAGTCATCATACTATCACAGGTTATAAAGTGACATGTATTTCTAGACTTAATACATGCTACGTTAGTCCTAGAATCAACTAAATCGTAGCTGTGATACCACTAAATTTAACACCCCGTACCCGGTCCAGTCACCAGGCTCGAGCTACGAGATGCTACAAACAAACTAGAATAAACTTGCTCAATTTAACCATAAATGATTCATAATTATACAAATGTTAACCAATAAGAATGAAAATAGAACTATATCAAGCTTTAAAATTTTATAAAATTTGATTCTAATTTGAATGAATGGGCTAAATTATAAAACTTTTAAACTTTGGACCCTGCACAGATACCGAGTAAATAAGTACAGATTTGAAAATATATATCGATACCATTTTAGCATTTGTAACTTAGCTCAACAAACTATTTTCATTATACACATACATACATATACACATATAAACTACAATTTAAAAAATCAATAAGCATAACAAAATCTAATATAAACTTACCAAAATACGATAGCTACCACCACTAGATGACGATTACTCGAAGACTTTTTCTTTCCCGCATTTTTCAATTGACTAATCCGTTTATTGATCTAAATATAATAATTTTATCCAATTAATCAATTTAAATATGATAAAATACTTAAATTCACTCATTTAACCCTTTATTAATGTTTTATACTGTTACCTTTTATACAATTTAGTCCTTAAACCCGAAACTTTCAAATCTAACACAGTTACCCTAATTTTATGCTAACCGAATTTTCCCTTATACCAATAAAAACCATATTAATTAAAATTTCACAAAGATCTCATGTCAAATTTAGTATTTTAGCAAGTCACTCATATAACTTAAAACTAACCAAAATTACTTTACAAAATAGTCCTATTTAACTATGAAGTTTAATATTCTATCATCGAACTTCAAAAACTTCACAATTTAATCCATGGCATATTTCTAAATATTTAATAATTTTATGACTTAGTCCCTGGGTTAGCTAAATTAAGCTACAACAATATAAAAAATGTAAAACTTAACAAACTTGAATTTCGTACCATGCAAGAAGAAATGAAGGTTGGCTAAAACTAATCTTAAGCATCCCTAGAAGAATCAGTTTTAACAAGATGAAGAAGATGATAACCATTTCATCTTTTGTTTATGTTATTTAATTATTAAATTACCATTTTACCCTTTAAAAATAAGTTAAATTTCATTACAAACCGTCCACTATAAAAGAATTTAGTTGATTTACCATTTTAAACCATTAATTTATGATTTTACAACTACTTAACATAAGTAAACTATTAGTAATTAAATTTTGCTACTTTTTATGATTTAGTCATTTTCACTTAATTAACTATTTAAACATTAAAATTTTCTAACCAAATTTTAATATGAAATTACAATATCCCTATAAATAATAATTAAATAATATAATACTGACTCATTAATCAGAATAATGGTCTTGAAACCACTATTTCCATCACAACTAAAAAAGGATTTCACATTTCCTCTTGCCCCGAGGAACTACCTTCGATGATCCTGCACCTGATGATTGG
>CM025248.1:13222829-13250868 GCA_013677275.1 Gossypium schwendimanii
TTAGAAAATATTAAAAATTATGAAAAAAAAACTTTTTCAAAAATTATTTAAAAAGTCATTAAATTATTAAAAATTATAAATCACTTAACATTAAAAAATATTAAATATTTAAAAAAGACACATGTCAAATTTTTAAGGTTGCTTATGAAAGAAAAATACACTACTAGTGTAACAAATACTCATCTATAAAACTTTAGTTGAGTGGTAAATTTAAAGTTTTTTTCTAATGTAATTGGCATGAGTTTAAATTCCACCAAATGCATATTTTTATTTTTTTAATTAAAAAAACTAAAGTACTCTCGAATAATATAACTTAATTTAAATCTGAGAGGTCATTTTAGGGATTTCCCTAAGTTGCTGCTCGGTTGACTCGTGACACTAACTCAATTAGAGAATTTATTAAAAATATAGATAATGGACAACCTTTTTAGAATCATATAATGCAATACATGTTATAAATAAACATATTGGTACATAAGTCACAGGGCTACAACTTTAGTTTGTCAAACTAGCGGTCTTAGGTGATTTCTTTACTTAAAATTTGCTTAAGTTAGCCTATCTTTCAAAAGGCGAGAATTCTCGAGGGAAATTCCTTAAGGCACCAAAAATAAATTGGAAGCAAACTTTTAAGCGAAGAAGTGAAGAAGCAAAAAGCGAAAAGCAAATAGAAAAGCCCGATGAAACTAAGCACCAACAGTTTGAGTAAATGCTCTTTAAGTATTATATTACATTGAGAATTACAATTAAGTAATTATAAATGAGAGGGAAGGCCTCTATTTATAGTTTAGCTCTTCTAAATCCAACGATACAATTTAAAATACATCAATGATTGAGATTAAAGACAATCTACAAGTTGAGATTCTTAAGGGGTTTATAAGATTCTTTAAGATTAAAATATCTTTTAAGATTACAACATATTCACCTTGGTAAAATACAAATTACTAGAGTGTTTACATAGTCACCTGGCTAAGTAGATGGGCCTTTAGTCTCACTAAGCAATTGGCCAGTCCTGTTGGCCTAAATGACCCCAAGTGAACAAGATGGATCATCAAAGTGTGTGTTGATTTCGAGCTCCTTTGCACGGCCCATGACATTCTTCCCCACTTGTTCTACCGATGCCCTCACCACTTCTAACTGATCTATCTTCTTTTGAAACTACCATAAAGCCTCGATAGGTTCCCAACGTGCCTCTCTGTTGGATAGTTTCGCGCCTCGAAACATTTATGCCTCTGTCATTGTCTAATTCAAACTTTATTTCCCATTTGTGCATCTCAATCGTAAGAGCCTACAACTCTTACTTGCCCCCATTGTGACTTGCCTCGATCGAGATCCCATTGATCCATATAAATAGGCTTAGGCATGATCACATTGAACACTGGGTTAACCTTGAGTATTGTTGCCAACTTTGGTTTATAAGCCCTTCGGCTTACCCTCTTCAAAACACTGAAAGGGCATTTGTGTCTTTGCCAAGCCAATGGTAAGTTATAATGAAAATCACTAGGAAAGTGTTTGATGTGTACCTCACTCGTAACATTTATTCTTATTGACTGTCTAGTTTGCATCATCACTTTTCCCATTAAGTGATGCACAACCTATATCTTTCATAGGTGGTAGCCCTACTGATAACTCAACAAACTTCATACTAGTTTTTTACACTTCTAGGATTAAAATGAGACCTCTTGCACTCTGATTTACTAAGTTAATGTTCTTACCACAATGGACATCCTCGTCTAGCTAGATTGTCGATAATACCTTAGTTTTACCTCTAATGTCTCAACTCACTGGCACAATGCGTTGTTGTTGAGAAGTATCCAAGATACATATGCAATCGACAAAAGAAACCAAAAGAACATTAATCTTGTTAAGAAAATTCAAGCCAAGAACAAAGTCGTAATCATTTAAATGAATTATCTTAAAGTCTTTATTATCTTTCTATTGACCAATCAGTAGCTCAACTCTTTGTACTATTCCCATAGTTGGGTCTCTTTAGAATTAATAGTCTTGATATTCTTAGTCAATTTGCTAATTGAGAGACCAAGTTTACCCATGACTTTCTTCGATATGAACAAATACAATGCATTTATATCAACAAGAGTACTTCTTCTTCAGCCTACGATATTAATGTCCACAAACATCAACCTTTTCTTATTGTGATCTTTTTTCGTTTTCGCAGAATTGAGTATCATTGATCCAAGCATCAAAACCTTTGCTCATCGAGCTTCGCTTTCTATTCTTTATTGATCGCGGATATCTTGGTTTGCTTTGAAAAGTCCCACGTCATATGCAGACTACAACCTAAGAAGCATTGTGTTGGCTTCTTTTCATTCTCTTAGCCTCTTAAATGATTGTTGGGTTCCCTCTTCCCATTATATGGTTTCCTATTACTGTCATTCTTACCATTTTCACCAAAGTCATTTTTATCTTGTTCTATCTTATGGGTTCCCCTATCATTACCTGTCTTTTTGGGCTTGGAAGACTAGAACTTGCCTTTCCTCAGACCAAGCTCAAGAAAGCACTCTGCCTTTGATATGACTTTGGTAAGCTCTTTGACCTTTAGTCGATGCAACTCTTGCTTCGTCGAAGGCTTGAACCCATCATTAAACAAGTAGAATTCCTCTTTCTCACTCAAATTAGGGAACTCTCGAACATACTCCCTAACTGTGTCTTGTTGCATAAGTTGACACAACATAGCCTGAGCATTTTCCTTAGCATGCTTGTGGTAAAACTTCCTCCTAAATTCATTTTAGAACTCCATCCAAGTCCCAATTGCAGTATCACCTTGTCTCTTATCTGTGAACCTACAACGCCATCATAAATGAGCAACACTAGTCAAATAAATTGGAGCAGTGTTTATCTTATTGACATCATCCTCAATGTATACCTTACAAAAGTAATGTTCATCCCCTATAAGAAGCTGTCTATATCCCTCGTGAACCTCGTTCCTTTAAACTCTTTTGATTTGGGAACATCCATTTTACGTTGCTCAAGAACCAAAGCCATCATCCCTTTACCCACAACAGCTCTGCACACAGTGAGCTCTCCCTCGAGCTCCTCAATTCTTTTCATCATGGCTTTAGTACCTCCTTTAAAGCCATGACCATAGCTTCGATCATTCCTCTTACTCAACTTGTCATATCTTCTACATTAGTGCAGTTGGAACCCGAAACATGTTCCTTGAATTGATCTTTTCTTGAGTCTAGTTTTACGGTGCGTCCCTAAACTTCCTCAAGGGTCTCCCTTACCCCACCCATGGAATCCTCGAGTTTGGCAACCCTACCTTCTAAAGTTGATTGCATATTCCTTGATTTGTTAGCTTTCTTGTCCTTCTTATGAGTCTCCCTCGGCTCAACATGCTCATATAATTTTTTTTGCCATCTCATTAGGCACCTTCGAACCTTAGCTCTAATTACCAGCTATCAGGGGGCTAGAACTTTAGTCTGGTAAACTGCACAGCCTTAAGTGATTCCTTTGCTTCAAATCTACCTAAGTTAGGCTATCTCTCGAAAAAGTAATAATTTTCAAAGGAAATTCCCTAAAGCATCAAAAATAAAGCAAAAGCAAACTCTTATGAAAAAAAGTGAAAAGTAAATAGAAAAATAACAACAAAACTAAGCACACTAGGTATTTGAATAAATCCTCTCAATATTCTATTACTTTGAAAATTTACAATTGGGTGATTACAAATGAGGGGGAAAGCCTATATTTATAGTTGAGCTCCCCAAATCCAACAATACAATTTAAAATACATCAACGATTAAGAATAAAGGCAATCTACAAGTTGAGATTCTTAAGGATTTTAAAAGATTCTTTATGAATACAAAATATTCACCTTGGTAAATTACTAGATTGCTTACATATTCACCAAGCTAAGTACATGAGCCTTCAGTCTTTTTAAGTAATGGACTAGTACTATTGGGCCAAATGACCTTAAGTGAACAAGATAGATCATCAAAGTTTGCCTTGCTCGCAGGCTGGTTTATGTCACCCGTGACACATAGGCTACAATGTAACATATGGGAACTGATTGTAAAGTAACAATTTGTTTTCAGTGAAATCAGAATAGTGAGTTACACCTTGTAGTTTTAAAGGGTTATAAGTTAGGCTGTTACACGGCCTAGCACATGAGCGTGTGGCTTGGTCGTATGGCCTAAGCCAGTGAGTTACACGGGTTAGGACATGACCGTGTGTCTCAACTTGTTTCTAACGTGTATTTAGGGCCTCGGGGGCTTGTATAAGGGATAGTATGTATGATTTTGTTTGATTTTGATATGAAATGTTTAGAATTTCTATCTATTTGATATGTAAACTCTGGTAATGCTCTATAATCCTGTTTCGGTGATCGATACGGGTTAGGGGTGTTACATTTATTGGTATCAGAGCTACAATTTAGTTAATTCTCAGACTGAACGTTACGTGTACGAGTCTAGCTATACATGCCATTATATAACCTGTGATAGTGTGATATATCTCCTGACCATTTTAAAACATGTTTTCATATAGAAATGACATCCAACCGAGCTGATTCAGATAAAGTAGAGAGTAATGCTCAAACCTTTATTCACAGAGTAGCTTCGAACGGTACGAGGCCTGTATCTGGGGGCCGAGAAGAAAGGTTAAGGAAGCCTTCTTCTAAATGATGAATGAGTGGTTCACCGAGTTTGTACGGACGAACCCGACTGCTCAACAAACTCTACCCCCTCCTATTCCGTAACCAGTTTCCATGATTCCTCAAGGTGCTGAACCAATTCGAGTTAGTAAGCCTCCTGTTAATAAGATTCGTAAGTATGAGGATAAAGAATTATGAGCTACGGTTGAAGATGGTCCTAATAGAGTTGAATTCTGGTTAGAGAATACCATAAGGGTTCTTGACAAATTATCCTGTTCACCAGTTTAATGTGTTTAGTGTATAGTACCTCTACTAAAAGATTCAGCTTATCAGTGGTGGAATATATTGACTTCTGTAGTGCCGAGAGAACAAGTCACTTGGGAATTCTTTCAAATCGAGTTCTGAAAGAAATATATCAGTCAGAGGTTTCTGGATTAGAAAAGTAAAGAGTTTCTAGAGCTCAAACAGGGTCGTATGACAGTGTTTGGATATGAATAAAAATTTGTCCGACTGAGTAAATATGCTCGAGAGTGCATTCCAACCGAGACTACAATGTTTAAGTGGTTTGAAAATGGATTAAACGAGGATATACAGCTTTTAGTCAGGATCCTTGAGTTGAAAGAATCCGTTCTTTAAGTTGATAGAGCACTTAAAGCTGAGAAGCTGAGTAAAGAGAAAAGACATGCTGAATTTAGAGCTAGAGATTCGAGAAAGAGATTGACAGGAAAGTCATACTAGTTAGCATCGAAGAAATTTAAAGAACATAACTACTATTCTACTGCTTCTTTGGGATATTCTAGAAGAGACAGAGGTACCTGACATTCCAGTCCTAAACCACAGGCTATATCTGTAGCGAGTGTGGGTAGTGTTAGAGATGCCAAACCTGAGTGTAAGCACTGCAACAAACCACATTATGGTGAGTGTCAAGTAAAGAACGGAGTTTGTTTCAAGTTTGGTTCTTTAGACCACTACATTAGAGATTGCCCAGAGAAATTCGAGAAAGAGAAAGCTCAGACCACATGAGCAAGTGATACTGCCGCGAGAGGTAGACACCTCGTAATCCTAAAAAAGTGAGTGGTAACTGTGATGTAACAAAAGACTCTATTGTGAAATCTGAAGTACGAGCACTAGCTAGGGCTTATGCTATTTGCACTCGCGAGGATGCTTCTACACTAGATCTTATTACTGGTACTTTCTCTATTTATGATATTAATGTAACTACTTTGATTGATACGGGATCAACCCATTCGTATGTTTGCACAAATTTAGTATCTAGTAAAAATTTACCTGTTGAGTCCACTGAATTTGTGGTTAAAGTGTCAAACCCCCTAGGCCAGTATGTGCTAGTTGAAAAAGTCTACAAGAATTATCCTTTGATGACTCGGGGTTACGATTTTCTAGCTGATTTGATGCTGTTCCCGTTTGATGAATTTGATTTGATTCTAGGTATGGATTGGTTTACTTAGCATGATGTTGTTGTAAACTATAGACGAAAGCTTATTATTTTGAAATGTCAAAATGGTGAGACGCTTCGTACTGAATTAGATAATTCAAGTGGGTTGCCTATTGTGATATCAGCTATGTCAGTGTAGAAATATGTGAGAAAATGTTTTAATGCTTACCTTGCTTATTTATTAGATACTAAAGTGTCTAAATCAAAGCTTGAATCAGTGCCAGTGGTTTATGAGTATTTCGATGTGTTTCCAAAGGAGTTACCTGGATTACCACCGATCAGAGAAGTCAAATTTGCTATAGAACTTGTACCGGGAACATCACCGGTATCGATAGCACCTTACAAAATGACTCCTACTGAGTTAAAAGAGTTGAACGCATAGTTATAAGAGTTGACAGATAGGGGTTTTGCTCGACCCAATTTTTCACCTTGGGGTACACCGATCCTGTTCGTTAAGAAAAAGGATGGATCGATGAGATTATGTATTGACTACCATTAGCTCAACAAGTTTACAATCAAGAACAAATACCCACTGCCTTGAATTGACGATTTGTTTGATCAGTTTTTAAAGGCGCTACAGTATTCTCTAATATTGATCTCTGTTCCCGGTTACTATCAACTACGAGTGAAAGATTCAGATGTGCTGAAAATTGCATTCAAAACTAGGTACGGACATTATGAATTTCTTGTGATGCCGTTTTGTTTAACTAACGTACCTGCAATATTTATGGATTTGATGAACAAAATCTCCAAACCATATTTAGACAGATTTGTTGTGGTATTTATTGATGATATTCTGATATATTCCTGAGATAAGACTAAACATGTCGAGCATCTGAGAATTATTTTACAAACTCTACAAAATAAATAACTAGTTGCTAAATTTAGCAAATGTGAGTTTTGGTTCCGAGAAGTTGATTTTCTGGGACATATTGTATTGGCTGAAGGCATCGGGGTTGACCCGAGTAAGATTTTCGCAGTTGTTGACTAGAAACCATTGAGAATTGTATTAAAAGTCAGAAGTTTTCTCGAATTAGTTGGTTAGTACCGAAGATTTTTCAAAGGGTTCTCTATGATAGCTACACCGATAACACGGTTATTACAGAGAGATGTGAGGTTTGAATGGTCAGATAAATTTTAGCAAAGTTTCAATTAGTTGAAAGCACTGTTGACCGAAGCACCAGTTCTGGTTCAGCCTGAATTGGGTACAGAATTTGTGATCTTCAGTGATGCATCATTGAATGATGTAGGCTATGTTTTAATGCAAGAAGATAGAGTTGGCAGCTATTGTGTTTGCATTGAAAATTTGGTGACATCATTTTCTCAACAAAAAATGTCACATATTTACCAATCACAAGAGTTTAAAGTATTTAATGTTGAAGAAAGATCTGAATCTGAGACATCGCAGATGGCTTGAACTATTGAAAGATTATGAGTTGATCATTGATTATCACTTGGGTAAAGCAAACGTAACTGCTGATGCTTTGAGTAGAAAGTCCTTCTTTGTTCTGAGAGCGATGAATACCCAACTGTCATTGTCTAAAGATGGCTCGATCTTAGCCGAGTTAAAAGCTAAATCGATGTTTTTATAGTAGATCTGCGAAGTTCAGAAATGTGATAGTGAGTTTTAGCTAAATAGGTATAGTGTGATTCGACTTCTGATTCAAAATTTTAGATAGGACCTGATGATTTTTTGCTATTCAGAGGTACGGTTTGTGTATTGAAGAATCCAGAGATTATACAAAAAATTTTACATTCAGCTCATTGTGGTAGTTTTTCTGTTCATCCGGGAAACAAAAAATGTACAGCGATTTGAGAAGATTTACTGGTGGCTGGGAATGAAACGTGAGATTTCTAACTTTGTATCTAGATGTTTGATTTGTCAACAAGTAAAAACTGAACAACAGGTACCTTTAAGACTGTTACAGCCAATGATGATACCAAAGTGGAAATGGGATAGAGTTACTATGGTTTTCATATCAGGGTTACCCCTATCTCCGAAAAAGAAAGATGATATTTGGGTTATTGTTGACCGTTTGACAAAGTCTGAACATTTTGTTCCTGTACGTACAGATTTCTCCTTTGACAGATTGGCTAAACTATATGTTTATGAGATTGTTAGATTACATAGAGTACCAGTCTCTGTTTTTTCAGATAAAGATCCCAGGTCTACATCACGATTTTTGAGAAGTTTATAGGAAGCTCTTGGTACGCGGTTGCATTTTACCACTGCATTTCACCCTCGGACTGATGGTTAGTTTGAGCATGTGATTCAAATTCTTGAAGATATGCTTCGATGTTGTGTTTTAGAGTTTGAAGGCAATTGGGAGAAATACTTACCATTGGTTGAATATACGTATAACAATAGTTTTCAATCAAGCATAAAAATGGCACCGTATGAGGCTCTATATGGTTGTAAATGTTGAACTCTGTTATACTGGACTGAACTTAGTGAGAAAAAGATACATGGGGTTGATTTGATTCGCAAGACTAAGAAAAAAGTGAAAGTAATTTAAAATAACTTGAATGCATCTTCATATCGTCAGGAATCATATGCGAATCTTAAACGTAAAGATATAGAGTTCCAATTTGACCACAGAGTATTTTTAAAAGTACCACCCTGGAAAAAAGTTCTTTGGTTTGGTCGCAAAGGAAAGCTGAGTCCGTGATTTATCGAACCGTACGAGATTACTGAAAGAATCGAACCTGAGGCATACCAGTTAGCTTTACCATCAGAACTTGAAAGAATTCATAATGTGTTTCACGTGTCTATGCTGCGACGATACCGATCTGACCCTTCACATGTTATCTCCATGACGGATGTCAAAATTTAGCCTGATCTGACATACAGTGAAGAACCTATCAGAATTCTAGCATGAGAGGTGAAAGAATTGAGAAATAAAAACATAGCTTTAGTAAAAGTTCTCTTGAAGCAACACGAAATAAAGGAAGCCACATGGGAACCCAAGGAAACTATGAGAAAGCAATATACGAACCTCTTTACTAGTAAGATTTTCGGGGACGAAAATCTTTTTAGATGGAGAGTTGTAAAAGCCTGTTTTCAGTGAAATCAGAATAGTGGTTTTGGGACCACAAATTCAAGGTTGAAAAATTTATTTTATTATTTTATTATATACAGCATAATAGAAATATCATATAAAAATTTCGTTAAGAAATTTTACCGTTTACATGCTTAATTTGATAAAAGAACTAAATCGCGTAAATTGCAAAAGTTGTATTCTATTAGCTAAAGGTATTAAATAGCTATAGAAATTTAAAGTGGAGTTTCTGATATGGTATTTATCCCATTAAGGTTATTAGTGGATGAGTATGGTTTGTTATTATTGAAATTTTGATTAGTTTTTAAGGTTAATTTGGTAAATAGGTAATAAATGATAAATTAAAACAAAACAAATATATCATCATTTTCTATCATCTTCTTCCATCAATTTTTCATAAGGAAAGAAGCCATTTTGTTGAGCAACATTCGACCAAGCTTATATTTCCCAATTAGGTATTATTTTTGTCCCGTTTGTAATGATTTCTACGTTTCTGGGATTGTTATAGCTTAATCTAGCTAGCTCGAGGACTAATTTGTAAAGCTGTTAAACTATTAAGGATTTGTCATTGATGAGTATGCTTGAGTTTTGAAGTTTGATTGTAGAAAATGAATGGTTTTTAGTGAAATTGTCAAATAGGGACTAAGTTGAAAAATAAAAAATATTATGTAGTAAATTTGTGAATTTGTGAAATATATGGGCTGCTATTAGTATGTATAGAAATCAACTAGGCTTGGGTAAGGGAAAAATTGCATGAATTTCATTTTTCGAGCCTAGGGATTAAATTGCAAAGAAATTAAAAGTATAGGAGCAAAATGTTAATTTTGCCAAAAATATGTTTTGGATTAAATTGAAAGAATCATATGTTGAAATGAGTTAAATTTTTTCTTATAGATCCAGTTAGACCTCGTACAGAATTAGATCTACGTTTACTCGTTGAGGTAAGTTTGTGTGATTAAATTGTGATTATATGTTTTATTTTGAAATATATATGAATTATAAATTTGCTACGTGTATACACGATTGCATATCAAATTACGTACTACTATTGAGCCTCGTTTGAACCTTAGGAATACGTAGGATATAAATAACATGTCATTAGGGTTACCAACTTCAGCTCGTGAGAGCTTACCATTATTCAGCTCGTATGAGCTTACCGTTACTCAACTCGTATGAGCTTACAGATTACATCTTGTAGGAGCTTCCGATTATAGCTCGTAGGAGCTTACCGATTCAGAGCTCGTATGAGCATACATGTTCAGGAATTGACAAATTACATTTAGTACACCTCGTGTGTGCTACTCGAGTATCCAATGATATTCTAAATGGTTCAACAAGCAAAGTTCTGTTATGAGATTATATAAGTTCGATACAAATTACTATTGGTATTTACATGAAGTACATGGAAATGATGTTACATGATACATTGATATATGAAATGGATGATACATGTTTATGCAACTTGAATGTTTTTTGAGTTCATCCATGTATATTGGCTATTATATGTGTTTCACATGACTAACATGTTGATGAATATGTGCTTAGGCATTTGGCGAAATTGAGTTGGGATATGATATGTTTACTTACTTAAATTGTGATTAAATGGTAAGTTAAATTCTATGTTATATGAACTTTCTAAGCTTAAATGCTTACTCTGTGTTATTTTCCATGTTTTATAGTGGATTGGAAGCTCGTTCGGGTTGGAAGCTTGTCGAAGCTTTATCACACTATCCATCAGCTCTTTTGGAACTTTTAGTTGGTTACATTTTGGTTATAATGACATGTATAGGTTATTTTGGCTAAATGTTGGCCTGTATGTGTTTTTTTTAGATTAGCCACTTCTTTTGCTTGTGGTTTGGTATTTTGGTATGCGCATAATTTTCCCTATAATGTTGATGTGTGGATGGATTTGTGGTTGAATGATGAAAGGTAAAATAGTAGTTGAATATGTATATGAGGTATGTTCTATAACTTGATGTGATTTGATGCTATGCTATGGTAAGCATATATGTATTTGATGCTATTGGATAAGTGGTACAATTGGTACCAAATGGTAAGTTTTGGTAAATGATTTACATGTTGTATATTGATGCAATTATACATAAAAGTTGGTTTATTACTTGATTACATGGATCACATGGTTGCACATATTTATACCTGTCATTTGAGGTGCCTAAGGGCATATTGGTTGTATGTGATTATACCACATGTTTAAAGCTTGTTCATGCTTGTTTGGATACTTAATTATAGCTTGTGTATGTGTGCATTTTTTGGTGTAGGTGGATGCCAATTTGGGTGAGAAATATGGCTTGTAAAATGACCTATTTTCATCTACACGAGTAGAGACACGGGCGTGTGTCTCAGCCGTGTGTGACATACGGCCAGGTGACACGGCCGTGTATCCCCTGTAGTTTTAAAAGGTTACGAGTTAGGCTGTTACATGACCTAGCGAAAGGGCATGTGGCTTGGCCATTTGGCCTAAGTCACTGAGTTACACGAGCACGGACACGAGTTGGGACACGGCCATGTGTCCCTATTTCGAATGCCTACATGGTCTAAGGCACGGGTGTCTCTCTCTAGTAGCCGTGTGAGTCACACAGTCGTGTGACCCCTACAAGTTTGAAAATTTTCAATGTTTTTTAAAAAATTCTATGAGTTTCCGATTTAGTCCCGACTTGTTTCTAACATGTATTTAGGGCCTCAAGGGCTTAAATAAGGGACAGTATGTATGGTTTTGTTTGATTTTGATATGAAATGTTTGGAATTTCTATCTATTTGATTTGTAAACTCTGGTAATGCTTTGTAACCATGTTTAGCTGACAGATACGGGTTAGGAGTGGTACATGTAACACCTTTCACCTGACTTGGCATAAGGTACAAGTTGTAGGTGCCGTCGAAGTACTTTTAGGCTAGTGCAATTTTGTTTTATAAAAATTCTTATTACAACAAATATTCAAAACTTTTGGTGTCAATTTGAAAGAAGATTGAACATAAATAAATTTAGTTGTTTGGTAATATATTTGAACATATTTAAGTCATAAAGCAAGGTTCCAAAGTTTACCTACTTAAAACAAAGTCTTTCAGGTTTGGAAAATGGGTTCTTGATCCTAATTTAAAATTTTAAAATATTTTTGTAAAATCAGCAATACTATTTTATGAAAAACAAAAGACTTTAAAGAAAATTTTAAATCATTTTGAAGTCTCTCGGGGGTGGTCGGAGGTGTCTAGGACCAATTTCGAGCCTTGAAGGGTCTTTTTTGCACAAAAGAATACAGTGGCCCAAAATAGTATGGGGGTGCAGCACCTAGGGCCTTAGGTACCAATAACTAGCCCTGGTATTGAATAATTTGATGTTTTACCAATTAGGGTACAATACCTCTAGGGCTAACTATCGATACATCTGCCTAAGGGTAAAAAAAATGCCTTAAAACACCTTTGTTTCAACCCCAAACAATACCATATCATTCCAACATAAATCAAAATAATATAAATCAAAATTTAAATGCATTTGGGCACAAAAACATGGCATAAACACATTCAAATTGGAATGACATAAATTTTTACTAAGCAAAATTTAAAAAAAAAAATCTAAAACATGTTATTCACATTACAATCTTTATATTCAATATGAGACTTAATATACGTGCCACTAACCTATTGCAAATTATACTTTAACATTTGAAAAAGAACCTTAAAGAATCGATGGGTGATTTGGTGCTTCCTATCTATCATAGAAACTTCTCAACAAGTCTATACCTACGCATTTTAAACAACTAACACATGATCTATAAAGCTCAGGAAGTAACAGGGATAACCAAAATCTATCCTAAGTTTTTATTAACCTTGAGCCCCTTTAGAAGAATCATCATCTTACTTTTATGTCAGTCACATTGTCACAATTTTAACCCCTTCATTTGAGTTTACAAATTAAGCCTCAACTTATAGTTTGATGATTTACTAACAATTCTCATTATACATGTGTTCCCAGTTTCGGCATTTGATTCATTTATAGCCTTAACTTTGACAAAGAAAAATGTGATATAGGTGATTGTGGATCGACTTACAAGATGTCACTAACTTTGTGGCGAAATGCCTAGTCTGTCAAAAGGTGAAACCGGAGCATTTTTTTTACTTAGGATTGTTAGAACCACTCAAAATTTCGAAGTACAAGTGGGAAAGGATCACCATCCATTTTGTTTCAGGCTTGCTCCTAACTTCAACAAAGAAAAATATGATATGGGTGATTGTGGATTGGCTTACAAAGAGTTCGCACTTCCTGGCAGTTCGCATAAATTATACTTTGCAAAAACTGGTAAAATTATACATCGCAGAGATAGTGCGACTCCATGGTGTCCCAGTCTCCATTACCTCCAATCAAGATCCTCGATTCACTTCAAGATTCTAGAAAAGTCTACAAGAAGCTTTGGGTTTAAAACATAACTTCAGTACTGCTTATTATCCGTAAACAGATGGTCAATCAGAAAGGGTGATAAAAGTACTTGAGGGCATGCTATGAAGTTGTGTTAGAGTTCACAGGAAGTTTGGAACGATATCTACCTTTAGTAGAGCTCACATACAACAATAGTTATCACGCAAGTGTCCAAATAACACCCTTCGGAGCCTTGTATGGAAGAAAGTGTAGAACCCCCTTGTGTTTGGCAGAACTACATGAAAAACAGGTACAGAGGAAAACATAAGGATGATATGTGAATGACTGGAGACTACTTTAGAGAGACAAAAATCCTACGCTGATTTAAAACAACAAGATATTGAGAACCAAGTAGGGGAGTAAGTGTTTTTAAAGGTTTCGCCATGGAAAAAAGTTTTGAGATTTGGGAAAAAAGTGAAATTAAGTCCAAGATTCATCAGTCCATACGAAGTGGTTGAGAGGATTGGTCTTGTGGCCTATCGAATCAAGTTGCCATCAGAATGTGAGAAAATCCATGATGTTTTCCACATGTCCATGCTAAGGATATAATGTGCTAATCTATCCCAAATAGTTGAAATAATTGAGGTACAACCCAGTCTTACTTATGATGAGGAACTAGTTGAAATTATAGCTCGCAAGGAAAAAGTCTTGCGAAATAAGAGAATTCCTTTAATCAAAGTGTTGTGGCGAAACCACAAAACCAGTGAAGCTATTTGGGAGTTTTAAGGACAAAATTCCTTAAGAGGGGGAGAGTTATAACATCTCGGAATAAGGCCTGGGAGTTTGAGGCTTGGCAAGCTGAGGTGCCAATGGGCCTAGCTAGCTACGGTCGTTGGTTTGGGTTGAAAGTGAGTGCAGGGGCTCTACTGTAAAAAAAATTAAGAGTAGCCAAAAGACAATTAAACCAAAGTTAAGAAGTCAACTTATTTTGTAACCCCGGAAGTTTAGTGGGTTTAAGATTTTGGCATATAGTACTGACTAGCAAAGAGTAATTCGCCTAATTGTTTGTTGTGGCATATACATGTGGGCATATAGTAACCACCACATAAGTAAGGATTTTATTTCATAATATTCTACTGTATTAAGGAGAAGTCTATGGTGCGTGATAAAATGGTATGTATTGTATGATTTTTTGCCAAAGGTATAGTACGCCTTGTTTGTCTGGAGTATTGTGATAGTTATATTATAAGTAATTTGGTTAGAAATCAATTGGATAGCTTAGTTTGATAATTGTGAATGTAGGGTGCTCATTTATGTTTTTCTCAGTAACTGTAAACCATTAAAAGGGTAAATTCTGATTTAGATGACACTTGTTGAGGTTCACTAAATGGGTTGTGTTGCATATATATGTGAAATGGTTCTAAAAAACGGGTTCTTCTTCTTCTCTGAAAAATGATGTTCTTTGATTCTTTTTCATAAACCAATGGTAATTCATTCTTTCTAAGTTGGATGCTAAAGATTTGGAACTAATTAGTGGTTATCACATCATCGAGTAAGTATGACAGTTCTGCATGTTAGATTTTGATGGAATAAGTCTGTAAGAAGTATGTGAACAGTAAAACTATAAGTATAAGATTTTTTACAACAAGGTTGTTAGCATTTCAGATTATAGTAAATAGTATGATAATGAGTTGTAATGGTAAATTATGTTCTGTAAGCAGTTGTGGCTGCTGGATCGTGTTGGATGTTCAAGTAAGGAGTTTCAAAATTCAATTTAGGTAAGTTAAAGTGAGTCTTCAACTTGACTCTTTTATATGAACTATTCAAATAAGAAAAATATTTATATACATACATAAACAGAGTGATGATGAAGTTTATGAAAACTGGTAAAGATGAGAGATGTGTTATAATGAAATGTATAAAGTTCAGTTAAAGGTTATAATGAAATGTATAAAGTTCAGTTAAAGGGATGATGTTTAATAGTAGGTAGGTAAGGTCTGTTATACGAGTTGGATGAGCCAATAAATAGTCGATCATTTGGGTAAGTGAATGATGAGCTAAAGTTTTATTGTGAAGCCTTTAGTAGGGCAATTTTAGTGCTAACTAGACTGACATATCATAGTTTGAAAATGAGTGTAAGACCATGGAGTAGAGGTCCATGGCAGCTTGATATGATTTAGAACCATTCATGGTGTAGCCTTCAGTAAAATGAAACTGAAATGGAAGAACACGATAAATGGATGTGCGTAAGATCATGTAGTTAAGGCCCATGACATGATATGATATGACTGTATGTATGTCCATGGTGTAGCCATCGATGACTGTATGTATGTTCATGGTGTAGCCATCGATGATGTATGAATTAAAGTGGTAGATCACGATACATGAATTTATGTGGAAGTCCACCTAGATAGTAAACACGAGACTTTGTATGATGCCTCTGTGGTGTATTCTGCATGAAGCATTTATGGTATATTTTGTTTGGCACGATCTGTCATATATGTATGGTAAGATTTGTGTATCCGTTTTTGTGATAAATTACGCATAAAGTATGTTAGTTCTGTATGTAGTATGGCTAGATAAAGTATTGATGCTCTCAAGATTATGGGTTGAGCAAGATAAATGAAATAAATGAATAAGTTCTAAGAATGTTGTCGAAAAGAATTGTGTCTGGATGTTGGTAAAGGAATTCACCGTGATGATATGCAAATTTTGGAATTGGACTTATTTGTACTATGTATGACCTCAAACATTGTCAACGTGAATTTGTTATGGTATGATTTAATTAAAGTTCTTTGGAATATGCCAAGTCTGAATTAAATAATGACTTCGCCTACAATCTTATTAAATCTGAGTATTGATTATTACAAACACTTGGGATTCAGAAGTAATTTTGTGGATGTCTTCAAATTGATTTATGAAGCGCTCTATCGATATGTGTTGTATGGTATTAATTTAGGATATGACTTGTTTAATAATTTGGTACTCATATCTGTATAAGTATATGCCAAATGTGTATATATCCATCAACGGTTGATGTTAGGAACAATTGTTTTGATATTAGTGTAAGTAATAGGGTATGGTCTATACTAAACAAATTATGAAGATAAATACTATTGGGAAGTATATATATGTAAATGAGAGACTTAATGTAACAGCCCGGATTATACCCTAGTCGAAAAGTGGTTTCGGGACCAGAATCCTAGTCAAAAAATATTTTAATATTACTTTTGGTGTCTACAACATGTTAATTTATATGTGTGAAAATTTTATCGTTTGTGTGCTCGATTTTAAAAACAGGACTTAATCGCGTAAATTGCAAAAGTGGCTAGCTATTTATTAAAGTGTTGTTTTGTTATGACTTTTATAATGTGGGGTTCTTATGTTGATATTTGACCATTGTAAGTGTGCATGGATGGTAATGGGCTTCTATTATAAGTTTTATCATTAAAACTATTAAGGTTATTTTAGTAAACTAGTTAATTATGTTAATAAAATAAAGCATAAACTAATTAAAACAAGCATGTTGTTCATCCTTGGCTGAAAATATCAAAGAAAAAGAAAGAAAAAGAGCAAGCAACATTCGACCATAGTCCAAGCTTGATTCAAGGGCCATTTTTGCTTGGTTTTTTTTATAATTTTTATGTTTTTGAGATCGTTGCTTCGAATACTAGATAGTCCATGCTTGAATTTTTGAATTAGTTGTGGATTTTGTGATTTGCCGTTGTTGATAGCTTGAGATTTTTGTGGTTTGATGATGAAAATTAAATCTTGGTTGATAGATTATTATGTTTAATTAAGGGATTGTTAGTAAAAATATGTCTTAAGGATTAAATTATGAAATTTGTAAATTGAGGGGTCAAAATGTAAAATAAATGATAGATTTGGTTTGCTAGGGACCTAAGTTAGACTCGGCCTAACTAGAGTGTGTTGAAATTTTGAATATTTTGAGTTGTTTTGAAATAGGGACTAAATTGAAAGAATGTGAAATGTTAGGGGCTAAAATATAATTTGCCCATTTAATTGATTTTAAAGAAATTTGAATGAATATATGATTAAATAAGTCAAATTTGTATTGAATTCGATCAAGAAAAGAAGAAATTGGATTTGGAACAGGGGAAATCAAAAGTGGTCGAATAATTGTCCCGTTTCGTTCGTCTTTGTCCAAGGTAAGTTCGTAGGTCATTAATTGATGCTAAATTGAATGTATTTATTTTATACATAACCGAATTGAATTATATGTATGTATATCTTCAATATCGAATTGAATTTAGCTTAGGATGAATAATTACGAGCTTAATCAATTAATTTACGACATCCGAAAATAGTACGAATTACGTGAATTCCAATAGGTGAGATTGTGTATGACCACGTCTGGGACGTTGGCATCAAATTGAGAATTATGTGTAAGACCATGTCTGGGACATTGACATCGTATATGATTTCATGTAAAACCCTGTCCGGGACAGTGGCATCGTTATTCGAATACATGTAAGACCACGTCTGGGACGTTGGCATTGTACGAGCTATTTGGAGCAGTTTGAATATCCTTTTTTATTCCGAATGGTATAACGGGGAATTATATGACAAAACCAAATGTGAGTTTGAATTAAACAACCCAGGTATGTATTATGTATAATAAGGAAAGATGAATTAATCACTTAATTACTAGCATATGTATATGTGTTCAAGATTAGTAAAAATTCGGCCTACTTGTATAATTTATATGTGTTCTTTGAAAACTATTTCCTTACGACTTACTAAGCTATTTAAGCTTAATGTGTGTTTGTTCATTCATTGTTTTATAGATTTTGAAAGCTAGTTATGAGCTCGGGGATCGTCAAAGAAGTCCGTCACACTATCGTTCTCTATTTCGGTATTTTGAAAGCTTGAAATTTTGAACATATGGCATGTCTAGGCTAGCATTGGTTTTGTTTATGAAATATGATTATATTTAGCCATGCGAAAATGGTTTAATCTTAATATTAATATTTAAGTGTATTCGGTTATGGTAATAGCTTATTAGGAAAGTATATTTTATGATATATATATGTGTGGTGCTTGGTTATAATGCTAAAGTTTGTGTATATATATGGTTAGAATTTGAACCTATTTTTAAAGTAAGTTATTGGTAGATATGTGATATTTTTTGGATGTTGGCTATATTTCGACATTTGAGAAATGGTAAGTAGGTTAAATAGTTGGTTTAATAGTTAGCTAATTTTGAAAGTATGAGATGTGGAACAATTTTGAATGGTGGATAGTTGTATAATTTAGCTTAATATTGAAGTAATGATAGATATATATTTAATGAAATATTAGCTATACAAATTCGGTCGCTAATTGTAATAAATTGGCATATTTTATAACTGTTTGGTTGATGGTTTTGTTTTGGATCTAATTGAAAAAAGAGAGGATTGATTTAGGTATGTAATGGTTAAGTATGCTTATAATATATACTGAATGATTGAGTTTTAGGTACAACTCAAGATGAAAATGGCATGAATTACTTTTGGAGGTTGGATGTGATGATCTATTATGTGGTTTGGGATTAGTTATTGGTATGTATCTTAAGCATCCGAATTAGGTGTAAATTAGATGTTATAAGTGTACATTAAGGTTCAAGTTAACATGGTCACATGTTCACAAATTGGTAGTGAGAAAATAGATATATTTTTGTGTTATAATTTGATGTACTTGCAAATTCAGCTATATATAGGTAAAGTGAAACTATATATATATGTATATGCTTATATGTCATGGTTGCTAATGTACAGATTGTTGGCTAATATTAGTTAGACGAATTGTGTATTAATTAGGTGTGGTCGACTTATGGTAATAGTTAGCCGATTTGAGGAATGAATAAATGGCAATAAGTGTTCATAAGTTTTGTTTGGATGGTTCATATAGTTACGGTTAAATGAGCATAAGATTTATTTATTTATTATGAAATATGCTTGATCATATTATAGAGTGAGTAATGTCGTAATTGCTTGAAACCTTAAGCCGTGTATAAGCATGTATAGAACAATGAAGTAAAGTGTTTAATTTATGCTTGGTATTCGAATATTATTAAGGTGATGTGCATATGATTCGAGTTATGTGTTTTGTCAAATATATATTGTATGGTTTTTGAGGCATTTTTATTTGTTTGAAAACATGATTATATTCATGGTATGGATTCGAGTAAATTTTCTAAGGTTTTGATTTGTATTTGTAATATGAGTAATAATGTATGTTTAACCTTTAATTAGCTATTTGCTTTATATATATATGAATATGACTTGTATAAATGTTTGAATCTGTACTTGGGTTCAGTAATACCTCATGACTCTAATCCAAAGACGGATATGGGTTAGGGGTGTTACACTTAATTATTATTTCAAAGAATCTTTAGTTAATCAAGTGAGAGAGAATTGGAATATTATGAATATAACCATTGGCGCGTATGTGAATCAAACTATAATGGTATCCGCCTGATAGATAGTTCAGAAAGTTGGTTGGCACATTGATGATAATTAAAGAATATAAAGTAACCATCAAGATTCAATGAAATAATGTTCATTAATTACTCATGAACTTACAAGGCTTGTAAAGTGTTTTAGGTTTCGATGACAAGAGACTACGCCTGGAGGGACAATGTCAGGACTATGCCAAGGAAGAGGCGTGTTGGGTTATTATGCATTCAGAGTTGTTGGGATGGTGTACTATAAGAGTTCTTAAATGAATCTATATTTAGTAAATGATTGTTTTAGATAGATTTATAAAGAAATTTTTGTAATAGTTTATGTTTAACAAGCATATTTGTTTCTTGAAATTTAGTCTTGAATAATTTAACAGAGTATGTATTAAATATGATGTTATCTGAGATTGTTTAGTGAGTTTGGCTAATTGTTTTTGAGTTGTAATACCTAAGATCCAAATTCGGTGAATCGAGTCGGGTTTAAGGTGTTACATATTTTCCTCTTCACAACACCACTCATGCACGTAACTCTTTCCTACGTCTACTAAGGCATCCTAAGAACATCAAAACACTTAGTGTCTATAAATTAAACTCTTTTCATTAAAAATTACATATTCTTTTGAATGAAAAAACTCTCTCAAATTTCTTCATTGATTACTACCTTGTTGTCAAGTTTCTACAAAAATAAGAACCCAACACTTAGCTCTTAGGATTAAAGGTAATACATTGTTTCTCTATTAGGTTAGACGTATAGAAGTAACTAAGAAAGTTCAAAACAAAGGAAACTAGGTTTGCCAAAAGACTAGCATGTACGAACCTAGGTTCGCTTGTGTTATGTATAAGTTTTAATGTGCTTCTACTGTGAATGACTTGTGTATGTTTGTAAAATTGAGAACCTAACAAAATCATCTACAAGCAAAGAGGGAAAGGCAAAGCTTGTTTAAACCATTCAGCAAACTGGTGAGTGTTCAGGGGTAGCCATTTGTATGTACGAACCATAGAGTCAATCAGGAGCTTAGAGTTTTATCCTAAGTTTCGAGAGTAAGTCTTATCTAAACCCTATTTTGGATTGCATTAAATGTCATTTTATGAATAGTGATATGTGAGCTCTATATTGCGAGCAAGATATGAACAGTGTTCTGCGAGCTCCTCATAATTTGTGAGCTTTATGTTAAGTAAATGTATTGACACTATAGTCTTTCGTAAATTGTCGAATATAATGGCATGCCATAAGACTATGAGTACTCAACTTTATGTTTTGTGATTTGGGCAAGAGGCCTTGACACAAGTTAGGGGAAATAAGGGAAGGGCGAGCCGACCTCCATTCAATGGGATATGCAAGTGCGGTGGAGAGTGTTAGCTTAATGGTACACTAATGGGATATGTTGGACTCTTTGAGTCAATTTGAAGGGTTATAATGAGATATGTTTATCTAACTGAAAAGAACATGTGAATAAGATTGTGTTTGCAAAATATTATGTTTTACTATTTTAAGCGGACTAATAGTAGGTAATTTTAAGCGAACCAGGCTTCGCGTAAATATGGTGAACCCAGTTTGCAGAACAGTAACTTTGGTAAAACTCTTATCTAACTTATGTTTTTGTGCGTGCTATGTGTTTTTCCTATACATTCACTGAGTTCGCAAGAGCTCACACACTTCTTTCTAAACACTTCAGACAATTACATCGCACGATGTGTAGTGATGAAGCAAGTGATCCAAGTGAAGCATAAATACTAAATAGGTGGTACAAACAAACTTTGACTTAAAGGCAATTTGGGATTCCGTTTGGGCTTAGAGATATCTTTTTACCTATTGACTTCACCAATTTTTCTAGAATATAATTTTTTTTTATGTTTTTAATACCCCTTGTGAAATGATAAAACTATATGTACAAACTTGAATTTTAAGCATATGAATTTAGTCCAAGCCTTATTTGATGTTTCCTTAATTTACAAGTTCATGCTTAAGTATTTAATTTCATACCCGTCTCCATTGCTGAATTAGGGTTATAGAGTATTATAGCACCTATTGAATCTCAATTCACCATAAAAAACCAATCAAATATTAATTTAAATATCGAATATTCAAAACCAATTTTTATTTATAGTATATACGAATACGTGCCTTAAATCGAGTTTACGGGACCCTAAAATCAATTTAGAAACAATTAGGGACTAATCTGGAACAAAATAGAAAATTGTAGAAAAACCTAAAAATAGGGGTCACACGGCCATGTGGCCAAACCGTGTACAAATCGAAAATAGGGTCATACGGCCATGTCGCAAGGCCGTGTAACAACCTGTGGTCGTGTGGGAAAAACCTGCACCAAAATTTAATAGGGCAAATGACCATATGGAGTGACCGTGTATGTCACATGGTCGTGTGATAGCTCGTGTCCAAGGTCATGTGCACCTAAAATGACTTCTAAAACAAGCCAAAATATTACCCATTTCTTAGGTGCCAAGCCAAACCAATTTTTAACATTTTCACACCTTCAAAACAGATTCAAACATGTCTAAAACATACAAAAATATTCAACCTAAGTGCCTAACCAATATTCCCTTATTGGCACCACAATTCAAACACCAAACTAAGTTCATATTCAAAGGTCACAAGCCATTACATTATTACATTATAAATATATCAAACATACCAATTTATTCATTCCAATCACATGCATCATACCATAACTCATTCTTTCATAAGGCATACACCATTTGACCAAAATTACTTATATACATTCAAGAGCCAACACAAAAGATATATACAAAACCACATATGTACTTAAACCAAAGTTTAAACAACATTTTCTAACCAAAGAACTAAAAAGCTCCTAGCACATGACATTTATAACCCAACATCCAAATGACCAAAGCTTCTACCGAGTTCAAGAACGGATAGTGTGTGTGCTCCTACTTGAACTTCCAACCGACCACAACTTCTAATGATCTATAGGGAAAGAAAATAACTAACATAAGTAACTAATTCTTAGTAAAGCTCGTATAACATAAACATAAACTTACCAAACATGTATATATTCAAACCATTAATGCTTAAATTGATTCATTAGATTATGAGCATATATTTCTTTCCTATACAACACAAACCTCATAAGGTTAGTGAGTATAACAATGAAACATATAATTGCAACATATCATGGAACATGTAATAATAAACATGTCAAGTGCACATTTCATTCATCATATATCCAATAAGCATAACTTTTCCATTTCAAGTGTTCAAGCCAAAATTTTCCAATTCACATGTTAAGATCATAAAACATTTCATATATATACATTTGTTTAAGCCTTTATAACCCGTTGAACCAAATAGAATAACATCGAATACTTAGGAAAATGCTCACACGAGCTATAAAATGGGTCTGCTTACACGAGTTGTGGGTCGAGATGTTAGGCTCCACGAAGCTACTCAAACGAGCTGTTGTCACACCCCAAAATAAGGCCTAGGAGTTTTAAGGGTATTTTAGGAATTTTGGCCTATATGAGCTCAGAATTTCTTAAGGTTGGTACACAATAATGTTTGTGACACTAGTTTTCATAAAGTTAAGTTAATTTTTGGAAATGAGTTTTAAATATCCTTGATTTTGGAAAAAGGACTAAATTGTAACAGGGTCAAAACTGAAAGTTTTTATGAAGCAAATTGCCCAGAATTTTAAAACCAACCTAAAAACCCCTCATTCCCAACTTGTTTCAAGAAAAAGCTTTGCTCTCTTATTTCTTCTGCCGTTTTTGCTCTCTCAAGTCCTCTTTACTAATTTTGGTTGCTAAATCTTCTCCCTTTTGATTTTTGGAATTTCTCAAGCCATTAATCTTCAAAATATTTCAAGAAAACACCCAAAAATCTCACCAATTTCATCATCTTCCTCAAGTTTGGGTTTTTTTGAATTCTCATCAAATATCATTTTTCTTCCGTCAAAGGTAACCAATCATTTTCCTATTAGTTTTAAATGTTATTTAGTTCTTTACACTAATTTTTTGCCATTAAAATGCATGTTTTAGATAAAAGTCAAAAATCAGATATTTAATGTCGAATTTCAAGTTTTTGGATAAAAACTTAGTTTTAAAGTGTTTTTCAATTAGTTTTAACTAGTAACTTAGAAGTTTCATCAAGGATTTATCGGGTTTAAATGAATTTTGATTGAAAGGGCTAAAACTTGTCGAAAAATTTTGATACCTTAAATCTCGTAGTTTTGTGTAGTTTAAAGGTTGGGAATTAGTCATAGATGAATATGTAGATGAATGGAATTCGTTTCATGTGAAAAGGTTAAGTGTAGATTTAGTTATTCTAATTTTAAGTTTGTCGTGTTAAAGGTTTTGGTTATAAAAGAGTGTAGCTTAGGCTTGTATGTGGCTTTTTTAGGTGAGTTATTGACTGATTGTTGACTGAATATATGTGTGGTTTGTCTTGTTGAAGTGCCAGATTCGATAAGACCTTTAATAAGTAAAGATAAGGGCAAAGGGAAGCTTATCTAAGCTTTCAATTTTTTTTTAAAAAGCGAATATTTCGATGAGTGTTTAGGAATAGTTGTTCGAAAGCGATTCATTGTGTATTTGGGAATTTAGAGGTAACCTAAACCCCTTCTCTAAATTTCAAGTGTAACTTTTCTTTTACCTAGTCTAAACATGTGGTGACTATGTTTGTGAATTGTGATAAAGACAATTATGATGCAATGAAATATGAACATGTTGTCATGACTGTTGTGACAGTAAATATGAGGGTATGCCATTTATGCCATGTGACAATGTGTATAATGTGCTAATGATATGATTATGCAGTGAACGTGTGTAGATGATCGGTAAGTGATATTTGATGACATTATGGATATTTTGGCCTTGTGATTTAATGATACCGTTGGATATAGTTGGCATGCCATAAGATTATGAGTACTCACTTATATGTGTTGTGATATATGGGGCATTGAGGCCCAGGACAGTTTTGAAGAGATAAGGGAATGTGAGCTAAGCTCCATTCACTAGGATATGTATGTGCTATGTGTTGGAGAGTGTTAACTATATGCTTCACTTATGGGATAATATTTAACTCTACGAGTCTATGTGTGGTGTGTTGGAGATCCGTGTATTCGTTGAGTGGTGATAGATTCCACTTTATGTTTCATAATCTGAAGAGCCAAAATCATCATACATTGTGATTATATGTGATTATATGTGCTTATATGTGATTAATAAATGTCGGAATATATATGTGCCTAAATGTCTATAAAAATAATGTGTAGAAGAATGCATGGAATATGACTAGATATGTGAATTATGGCACTTAATTAATGACATTTTGGAAATATGTTATATGTTGTTTGGTTGTTGCATGACAACTTATTTGCGTAGTGGTTACTCTAGGCATTCACTGAACTTGTTAAGCTCACCCACTCCATTTTATCCTTTGTAGAGTAGTTGCGTTTCCAGTATGAGCGGTGTGGTCGTCGAGGGATTGATCCAAGCTATTCTTTATTCATTATAGTGGGTGTTTTGCTTATTCTAGCTCTAGGGAATAAAAAGGCAATGTGGTAGACATTTATATAGGTTTTTTAAGACATATTTGGGATTATTTGCATAATGTGTATGTTTGGAAGCTTGTGAACTTGGACATGGTGTTTGGTTTATTGTTTAGGCATTTTGATGCTTATATGACTAAGTTACTGAAGCATGATGTTTAGGGACTAAGTTTGAATGATTTAAATGCTCTTATATGCTGAATTTTTGTAACCTGAAGCAGAGGTATTGATATTAAGGCTTTTAAAATGATACCTCTATATTTTTGAAACTGCAGGGTGTCAGAATACCAAATTGGTATCGATACCTTGGCCCAAGTATCGATACCTCACGAGAGGTATTGATATTGTTCCGATGTTTAAAATTTGGTGAGAGAATGCTAGTTTGGTATCGATTTTCTAGGTGGTATCGATACCAAAGAGGCAGTATTGATACCTACGTAACATTTCTGGGAAATTTTGATAAATGGTCCTAATGCTTGATTTATGCCTACTTTATGGTTATTTGCTGTATGTTAGTATGACTAAATGTTAATTTGACCCTGTATGACTTATTATTCGCATGTATGTTATTGTAATAATAAAAACAACGCATGTATATCAAATGTGACAATAATAACGAAATCAATGTGAGACTATGGTATGGCATCTAGATATTCGGCTTGACGCCCAGGCCAGGTATGGGGAGTTAAAGCTGTGGAGAATCCGCAACAAATGCAGGACCTAAACCATGAGTAGGACATCCAAGACTAGCACCTAAAACTGTAAATAACCTCTAATGACAAGTCAGTTGTATCTTATGTATTCACGAGGTTCATATAAGCCATATTACATATCTGAATCATTTAACTCCATTTTCACTGTACCATTTCAAGCTCACATCCATGTATTTCACATTTCCCAAACATAATCATCAATTTATTCAACATTGCAATTTAGTCCAAAATCACTAATCGACGTATATCATTCAGTTAAACTATACCTAACATGAATAATAGTTAACATGTTAACAAAAGAAACATTAATAAGTCTAAACAATATACGAACTTACCTAAACAAAAACGATTACGAATACGTTGCCGACAACTAATCCATTAACTTAGCTTTTCCAAGGTTTGAGTCCGATTGATTCGTTTCTTGATCTAAATAATAATTTTCACTCAATTAATCCATTTAATCAACTAAAATAATTAAAATTAAGCTTATAAGACCTTTCATTATAAATTTACAAAATTACCCCAAAATTTTATCCTTTATGCAATTTAGTCCCTAAACCCGAAACTTGCAAATTAACCACATTTAACTACAATTCAAGCTAGCAAAATTTCCTAGGGTTCCTCTACAGCCCATATTTATCATGATTTCACAAAAATTTCATGAAGTTTTACCATTTAAATAATTTAGTCCTTTAACATTAAAATCACTAAAAACTACTTTATAAAATAGTCCAATTTAACAACCAAGCTTAATAATATATCATCAAACATCAAAAACATTTCAAATTCATCAATGGCATAATATAAAACATTTAACATTTTAACAAAATAACCCCCGGGTTAGCTAGATTAACCTAAAATGAACTTAAAAACATAAAAATCACTAAAAACGGGCTAAAATTTCATACCAGCAATAGAAAATGTCTTGGTCAAAAGCTTTCTCTCCCTTAGCTATGGTGCTTCTGTTTTTACAAGAAAAAGATGAAGAAGATGGTTTATTTCATATTTTATTTTGTTTTAAGTTCATTTATTTATTTATCAAATTACATATTTGCCCTTTAAAAATTAATTAAATTTCATGGTAATAGTCATAAAAAATGTCCATAGTAATGAAATAGGTAGATTTACCACCTAAGGCCCTCAAGTAAAAATTCTAAAGCCATTTAACACGTTTAATCAATAAAAGCTAACTATTGCAGCTTTTACTATTTGGTCATTTTTACTTAATTAACTAGCTAAACATTAAAATTTCTTAACCAAATTTTAATATGACCTAGAAATAATCCCATAAATAATAAATAAATAATAAAATATTGAATCACATGTCAGAATTGTGGTCCCAAAACCACTGTTTTCAATACCACTGAAAATAGTTTGTTACGTATAGAGTTCACCAAAGTTGTTGCAAAGTGACAGGATTGTCGAACTATGCAAAGTGTGAACCCTAATGATTGGCGAACAACTACCTATGAATCCTTAATAGTTAATGAAACATAGAAAAGGAGAGACCCTGCAAAACGTGTTCGCAAAATCTAAACGGGTAGAACTTACCCATTTAAGAAGACTTACTCTTTAAGACTTAGAATGCATGAGCTATGCAATGTGCAAACCCCGATGTTTGATAGTTGAATTACTCTGTTCCATGGGGTGTATTGTTTTGCATGTATTAGGGTTTGCATATTACTACTCTGCGTACCATGAAGCAAGCAATAGGAGTTCAAGAGCTTTTGTTTTTTTAAATCTAAACTTGTTTTGTGCGGTGTGTTGGAGTTCAGTTGGTGTTCAGCCGAAGAGTCATTTAAGTGGCTAATGTCGTATTCCATAGTTGGGGTCCAATGACGAGGC
>CM025248.1:13257801-13270290 GCA_013677275.1 Gossypium schwendimanii
CCAAAACGCTGCGCAACAAGGGACTAAATCGAAACAAACATAAAATATGCGGCCCAATTTAAAAAAAAACAAAATAGGTTTAATTGAAACGCGACACAAATTGGAGGGACCGATCGCGCAAATTCCCCATTTAAGCCAGAATGCGCGGATCCTCCCCTCCGGGTCGGGTCACTGCGCGGGTCAGGGGCCATAGGGATCAAAACGACGCCGTTTTAAGGCCGTTGAGACCCCCGTAAACGACGCTGTTCCATAGTTTCTATAATATCAAAATTTTTTAAAAAAAACACTCATTTTCTTTTTGTTTTAAGACCCCAAACAGCAGTGAAAACCCTCTTGCTTGGGTTTCACTCTCTTCTCCCCGCTGCCGTTCATGCTAAAACCTCCCTCAAACGCCGATTGCGATGGAGCGATGAGGGATCGAAGGCGCCGATATAAGGTAAACTTACCCTTTTATTTCTTTTTCTTGAATACACAATAGATATTAACAAAAAAAAAATAGTTGTAGAAATAAAAAAACACTAACAGTGGTGAATCACCTGCTACTTTGGTTTCTATTTTTTCCTTGTATTTTCTCTGTATTTTGTTTGCACCCCCTTTTTTACAAATTTCAAATGGCTTTTTATAGCCCGAAAAGAAAAAAGAAAAACAATAAAATCAAGATATTATTTGCTGTTTTTTCTTCTTCAGATTCTTTGAGTCCGTTTTTTGCAGGTATTGTGGGGAGCAAACGTGGAGGAGGCCAGCTCTGAGTCTTGCGGTGCTTGGAGAGGCTGCTGGAGGCAGGGGTTGCTGCTGGAGTTTAGTCAATGGGCTGTTGGGTTTGGGCTTATGGTTTATTTTGTTTTAGGTTATTGGGTTGTTGTAATTGGGTTTTAAAAAAATGTAGATGGTTTATTTATTTTGGGTTTTAGATTGGGCCTGGGGTAAAATTGGTTACTACATAAACAATTACTTACCTAAGCTTTCCTGTGCACCAAAACTATCTCCATGGTCAAAGACATGATTTTGATCCCCCAAATCAGTATGGATCAATTACCTCTCCTTTAAAAACAAACCATCAACACTAAACAAAGAAATGTTAGGCACATGATTATTCAAGTAAAAAATAATTTGTAACTCTCTTTTGAATATACATATTCATCCATTTTAAAACCTTAAATCAATTTCTAATAAAATCAGTATCATACTTATAAAAAAAATTAAAGGTATGCGTTCTTAAATTAATTTCTAATGTTTCTTTACCATTCTTACATTGTAGCACTTGTGGAGAATTATCAATGTTCAACTTATCTTGCTCCCGCAAGTAAAATCTTCAATCAATGGTAGAGTAATGTAATTAAAAGTCCATCAATGGATTCTTTAAATCTGTAACAAAGAAACACCACTAAACAAATTTGAGTTAAGGTTAGTTAAAACATAATCATTCTTCACTTTTATATGGGGAATCAAGTAGACATTTAGCACTCTAGGTCTCTTTTCTCTTGGTCTTTTCACATGATTTTTCCCTACTTCTTGTAACAACCCATTTTTTAGTGGTGTCGAAAACAGTGGCTTCGAGGCCAAAAATCTGATGAGTAAGTTCATAAATATTATTATTTAATATTTACGAGTCAAATATGGTTTTAAAAAGGTTTTTGACATGGTATTTTATGTTACATGAATGATTAATTAGGTTCAAGTGGTATGACCCTAAAGTCAAGTGATTTTAGAAAATAAGGTAGCGAGACCTTATTTTTATAAACCGAGCCAAAAATATTTTATTAAATATTCATGGAGTGTTATTAAGGTTTTATTAAAGTTTTGTTAAGAAATTTTAATGTTTGGATAGTTAATTAAGTAAAAAGGACTAAATCGTAAAAGTTAAAAAAATCTTATTAGTTTAAAGGTGCTAATTGATTAAAGAATTATAATTGGACAGCCTTAACGGATAAATTAACCATCCTTAAAATAGTAGGACGGTTTGATGCTTTAATTTCTTTTAATTTTAATGTTTTATATGTTATTTTTATTAATAAATTAAAGTAAAAAGGTTAAAAAAATAAATAAAACAAAAGTGGCCATCTTCAACCTTTAATTTCTTTGTTTCAACCTAAAGCCATAGCCAAAGGAGAAGTTAAGTTCGGCCGTGCTTCAATTTATATATGGTAAGCCATTTTTCACCTGTTTCTTTTAATTTTTATATTTTTGAGATCGTTGCAATTAGGTCCAATTAACCCGTACCTTCGTTTTAGAAATTGTTAAATATTTTGAATGTTTCCATTGATTAATATTTGTGATTTTAGATGTTAAATGATGAATTTGAGGTATTAGTTGTTATTTTTAAGTATCCTGTTAAGTAATTTTGATGAATTTAACGATTAGGGATTAAATTGTTGAATTAGTAAAAATACAAGGACTTGGTGTGAAATTGTTACAAATATGGGTTGTAATGGAAGCTATGAAAATTTGGTTAGCATGGGTTTTCAATAAAAATGGTTAATTTGCATGCGTTAGGCTCAGGGACTAAATTGAATAAAATTAAAATCTTGGGGTAATTTGTAAAATGTGAAAATGACTAGATTGCATAAAATGAATTTTTTTTGCTGTTTGAATTAATGAATTTAATGAAATTATTAATTTATATCAAGAACGAGTGGAAAATCGAGGAGAAGAGAAAATTACCAAATAGCCCCTGTACTTAGTATTTACTACAAGTTAGCCAAGTAAGTTTGTATGAACTATAATTGCGTAAATGTTGATTGAATTGAATGTTTTATGTGTTGTCCTAATGTAAATGAATCAATATATATATGATTATATATCGTTTTAATGCTATATATTGATATGTTAATTGCTATGTAATTGAATAATGTAAATCCAACAATTTCACGACGATTATTGAGCCCCGTTTGAACCTTAGGAATGTGTAAGATAAAAATGAAATGTCATTAGGGTTTTCATGTTTTGGGTGCTGGTCTTGAATGTCCTACTAATGGCTGAAGTCATGCATTTGTTGCGGATACTCCACAGCTCGTGTGAGCAGTATCGTGTAGCTTACTTTCTGATCCACTGCTCGTGAGTAATGATGTAAAGGAAATGAAAGGTTATGGTTTAATGTTTAGCACACTTCGTGTGAGCTATCCCGTGTATTTGATGGTATTCTAAATGGTTTAACAGGCATGAAAAGGAAATGAATGGGAAGTATTCAAAAGAAACTATGTCTTGTATTTATGAAAAGGTTGAAATGACAAGTTTCATTGAAAGTATGATATGTTAAGGAAAAGGATGAGTTCAAATGAATTATATTCATGTGAAATGGCTTACCTATGTTAAATTCATGTGAATTATGTTTGAATTTGCTAACATGTGTTGTTGTTGATGCTTATTCTTGTGTCAAGCTTATGGTTGGATTATATCATGCTTAATTCTAATGTTATACATTGAAATGGTAAGTGTCCAAATAGAAACATACTTATGTTCATGAAAAGGTGGTATGAATCAAAAGATGTATTTTCTAATGAAATGATTTATCATGTGGTTGATCCCAAATGAATTATGTATTAATGCACTAACTTGTGTATTGATGGTGATATTTAGGCTTATGTCAAGCTTATGTGATTGGTGAATGTTTGTGCCTATGTTTTGTATTATGCAAATGAAACAGTAAGTTTATAATTGAGATGTAATATGATTATATAAAAGGATTGATGAGTTAAAAGACTTACTTATATATGAAAAATTACTTATCCTATGGATGAATTTACCTATGTCATGAATAAACACACTAATTCGTGAATTGATAATGTTATTTAAGCTTATGCTAAGTAAATGAAATGGAAAGTAAGTAAATGAAATGGAATGGTAAGAAAGTAAATGGAGTGGTTCATAGTTTATGAAAAGGTTAATGATTGTGTAATATGTCTTATAAATCCTATGATGTTAGGAATGAAAAATATATGTGATATTGAGGGACTTACTCGTTCATGAGTTGATGGTTTTAAAGTTTGATAAATTTTGTGGCATTGGTATGGGTTTATATTTACCCTATAAAGTTTATTATTGAAATGGAAAGTTATGTTAAAAGTTTATACGAGCTTACTAAGCATTCATTGTTTACGTAGTTATTTTTCCTTTACTTTACAAATTATCGAAAGCTCGATCAGTTTGGAAGCTTGTCGGAGATCTATGACACCATCTAGCGATTATATCGGTAGATTTAGATGTTTTGGTCAAGGTTATAATGACATGTATAGGTGAATTTATGTTCAATGGCTAGTTGATGATTTTTGCATGTAAATGTTGTTTTGAATATATGGTACTTTTGGTACCTTATGGTTTGGATGTTAATATGGTCAAGTTGATGCATAGTTTTATGACCAAAGTGGTAAGTTTTGGTATGTTTGCAATGTGGTCAATTATGGTATGCTTTGATATGGAATTGAACTAAATGTGTTTGTATGAAATATGACCAATTAGACATAAGGTCAGGTATAATTGCTTGGTTGTAATTGAGGTGCCTATATGACATATTGGTTGGATGGATAAATGGCCTATTGAATGAGTCTTTTTTACATGTTTTGGTATGTTTTGGTGCCTTGATTATATGTGCATATTGCTTGTAGGTACATGCTTGAATGGGTGAAGGAAATGACTTGATTTTGACCAATTTCTTGCCTATACGGCCTAAGACACCGGTGTGTGTCTCAGCCGTGTGTGACACACGGCCGTGTGACCCCTACAGTTCAATTTTTCTAACTTTTTCTTAAATGTTTCAAATGTTTCTGATTTACTCCTGAATCATTTCTAAAGTCTTTCTAAGGCCTCAAGGGCTCGATTAAGGGATGATATGCATGTATATGAATGGATTGTGCTGTGATTATTGTAATGTTTGGTATTGAACGTTTTTATGTTGCATTTTTATGGTAATACTCCGTAACTCTATTCCGGCAACGGATACGGGTATGGGGTGTTACACTTCTTATATCCCCCTCACAAGTATTATGAATATCCAATTCAATACAATATATCTTAGTAGGAGAACATGACGTTTCTATCTTATCTAATTCCATAGATTTGAGGAAAGAATTCTCACTATCATCTATTTCTAGTTCACAAAGTTCGCCATCACAAATCATTTTTCCACTAGAGTAAGAAGATTCAACAAAAGGCACAAAGTCATACTTACATTCTTCTCTAGTTGGATATTGAATTGGACATTGGAAACCCTTATGATCTTTTGAACTACACCAATAACATTTCACAACAGGTCAGAAATTAATCGTACTCCTCCTTTTGTTTGGCCATCTCCCTTTGAAGTACTCATCAACTGATCGGTTGCCTTGAACATGGCATTGAGGTTTCATTTTGACCTCTCTGTAGTAACAAGAAGGAATGAAATACTTTCACATCACTTACTTTAACTCATCCCATGTTTCAATTTCCCTTTCGTAGTTTCTTTGACGACAAATTCCAAATTGAGTCCACCAACTCAACGCATCTTTTCAACTTGAAAATTGGCAGCTTGGTTGAATTGACTTTAATAAATTTTACTCATTTCATGCATGTATCATTCCCCATTTCCTTGAAAAAATTCATCCTCACATATTATCTTTGATAGAATCTTGGTTTGATTTGCTTAGACTTTGACCTTGTTATTGGGCCTTGAGGTAGTGTAAGCCCATCACATCCATGGGCCCGAAATTGAACCTTGAGACTTGTATCAAATGACATGGAAACTTACATATGTTTTATGGTAATATGAACTATTTTTTCTCATTTGCTACACCAACAAATAATTTTAAAATTAAACAAATTCAAAAAAAAAGTTTTTAAAGTTCAAAAAATAGCAAGAAGTATATGTGAATTGTCATGTGAGCCTCTATGTTTAAAAGATTAATATTTGAGTCAATATTTTCGTTAAAAAAACAACAATTTAACTCTTTTTAAAATATTAATAGTCAAATTCAACCTTTTTTTTTAAAAAAGTTGAGAGCCAAATTTAGCTAAAAAAAATGCAAACTTTAAGGGCTAAATTTAACATAAGAAATTGGATGAAATTAAATCCACCCTTCATTATTAAATTTTCAATTTTTGTTTTTAAAAAAAGGTCATGTAAAATTCATAAGGTTAATAGTTTGAAAGTGTTTTTATGGTTGTGCAAATTAAAACTTTTTTTGTTTGAACTTAAATTGAAAATGAAAAAAAAATCAAGTCATTTTCAATAGCAAATGTTAACTCTATTACAGTTTGATTTTAATAGATCTTTTAATAATGATACTACATTTGGTAAGAGTATTATTTTTAACACATGTTTTATTATATAGGTTAACAGTAAATTAATTCAATCGGTAATATTTAGCCACTTCTATGACTTATTTTTAGCCAAGAGAAAGAAAAATTTTCGCTTATTTTGAAGAGGTCTTATTTTTTTACTAGAGTTATTGCTCATCTTTCTAATGTCAAGTTTAAATTTGTACTAACTATTCTTTATTTTATGTCTAATTATTTTAATACATTTGTAAGAAATAAGCTTTTTCCTCATGTTATTACTCTAGTAACTAAACGAGGCATAAATTAATTAAATTGATGCATTTGCTAGTAGAGGGACTAATTTGATCCAGTCCCTACAATAGAGGGAGTTAGCAAGTACTTTCACCTTAAATTGATATATTAATTAATAGGAAAAATATTTGGTACACTGCCAATGGAGTTTTTTGACTCCAGGGTTAGGGGGTTAACAAGTATCCTATAAGGGTATAGTAAAATATTTTTCTAAAAAAAGAGACACGGGGCAATTTTTTAAAGTTGCTTGTGGAATGAAAAAACTCACTATTGACTGCCACATGCGAATGTTTGATTAGAAAATACCACACCAAAGCTATATTAAATTAAATCAGTGATGTCCGCAAGTATACAGGTAAAATTGTAATGTAGAAGTGTTACAATGGAACACCGATAAGTATTTTGAGGATTATATCCAAGGGATTGCAGATTGGAGAATCTTATTATTAAGTTAATTATAGAAAATAATTACTAATTTAATTGTGTCACAAATTAGTAGCATAAACCCAAATTAAAGGATGTATTAAACTAATTAAACTAATTAACTTAAATTAACCTACTGAAATTTCCTATTCCTAGTGTCAATGATGCGAGCCTCTAGTCTATAATTGATTACGAAATGTTAATTAACAACCAGAAAATTAACTTCAAAACTCATGTTTTTTATTTTAGGGAATTAGTTATTAATTAACTTGTATTACCTCTCGGCCTCATTATTTAACTAATCGACAGGTACATGCTTATCTCCTGACCTTAATTTCCCCATTAGGATAAATTATGATTTACTCGACAAACTTATCTATCGACCTCGTTTAATGTAGATTACTTCCTAAGGTTTTCAATCCCAGGGTTTAGGCATACATACTTTATACCAACTAATTTTATGAGAAACCTGCATTCTTCCGTTAATTAATCTACTTAATTAATTAATTAGTTCTATAATCGAATCATGTAAGATATAAATAAAACACATAATTTATTCTAATATTCATACAAACATTAGTTCATCAGGCTAACGAAATATAGATAAAAGAACAAAAGAATGAGATAAAGAAATTGCTAATTGATAAATAATTAGAGCGCGGTTCCAGAACAATCTCCGCTCGTAATTGTCTTCATATTAGAATTTAAAGAATTTCGACTAAAAAAACATAAAAATAAAATACAACTGAAAACTAAATAAAACTATCTAGGTCTAACTAGCCTCCCCTAATGAGGTGATAAAGCTATTTATATAAGATTACATTAAGGTGTTAGGTGCTTAAAACACCCTTTAAGTGATTAGGGTTTAATTAGGGTGCATAACCCTAAGTGGCCATCCAAATTTGGCTGAATATTTCCCATTTTGGTTGTGACATCGGGGAATTCCTCTTCATAATGTCACCATGAAGATTTCTTCCCATATTCGTCGCGTTGCCATGACGTAGGGAAATTCCTCGTCACGACATGGGTGGATTTCAACCTTGGCAGCTTCGTTGTTCGGTGTTTCGACACGAACCTCCCTATGTTGGGGCTTGGACATCATCCCTTGTGCTCCTTGACCCAAAATGGCATCCTACACACTCAAATGATCTATTAGTCGTTCTAGAGGCTGAAATTGGCCTAACGAGTCATTGAGATGCTAAAAAGTGCATAAAAACACTTATTTTGCAAATAATTAAATCTAAACTACGAAAGCTAGAAATGCAATAAATAAACATAAAATGACTAGGAAATTAGCTCGCTAAGTGCTGAAATGTACTAAAACTACCACCACAATTGGCGGCAGGTCAAATACCTCCACACTTAAGTTGTTTTTTATTCTCAAGCAACAAAAAAAAAAACTCACAAAATATGAAAACAAAAATAACTAACGATGCTTGAGCATGCTGAATACATGATATTGATTCGGAATAATGTAAACAAGACAATGTGACTAAATGCGTAATTCTAGTATGATATATAATTGACTTCCGATTTTCCATATCATACATGTTATTTCACTAGGTTACAAGATAAACAAATTCAAGAATATTAAGCATAGTATTCCATCGAAATAGGTACACAAAATTTATATTTCTTTTCAAAGAATAATTGTCAAAAATGACAATATCTAGTTTAGTTTTCATCCATGAGTCGTATCTCTTAGGTCAAATAGGACTTTTCTACTTGTAACGTTATGTGGCTTAGGTTGGTTCGAAATTTAGGACCTAACTCTATAAAACGAGTTAAGCACGAAAATAGTTTGGCACATTATATTAACCCCAATACTATCCCAATTATATCCTTTAGCTCACCACCTTATATTCACTTCGCTGGTCTTCCTTTTCTCTCTATTTCCTAAGGTACAGTATAGTATTTATGAGTATAATCATCTTAGTGAGTCTTTTGTGCAAAAATGAGCTTTTTTACACTTTTCTTGTATTCATTCAAGATTTTTACGCTCGACTTTGGCCTTCACAAAATTTTTCTACACTTGATTTTTCTTCATTCACGCACAACTTTGAAGAAATTTCATACTCACCATGCTATACCATCCTTTAGTTTTCACTCTCAATTATTTTGAACTCTCCGTAATATATCTCCCTAACCCTCAATATTAATGGTCTGACATCTAAGTTTGTGCTGGGACCAAGAAGAAAAAGGATCAAGATTTTATGCTTTCAGTTCTTGGTTTCATTCGAGGTTCATCAAGAAAGTGGAACTAGGCTAAAAAATTAGGTGCTAGGGAATTTACATATACGACTGGCTTTTTGGCTCTAGTGGTGACCAAACAATGCCTTATGTCATCCCTAAATGTCTCAATTCATGGAATCAATTAACTAAATTTTAATATTCTAACAAATTATCATTCAAACAAACATATATGCTTTTATGTACTTATTTCTCATTTGGTATAGTTAACACACTTTCACCTATTTATAATGTAACAAGGTGAACTAAATAGTTTAATATTAAATAACTTAAAATCAATCATTATCAAACTATATTTACAGTTAAAAATAATCCTATTTACATGATTCTAACCAATCACTTGTATTTCTACAAGCTGACGCACAAAAATAAAATTTAAGTACTAAAATAAATAAATAAAAAGTAACAAAAATTTAAAACTTTGTAAAATTTCTATTTACTGTAACGACCCGCTAGTTAGTGGTGTGGGAAAGTGTGGTTTTGGAACCTCATTTCTGTGAACCAGATTTGTAAATATTATTAAATATTTATGGAGTTATATTACAAGTGAATTGAATTTCAGTCAGATAATTTTATCGAATTAGTTCTTAATTAAGGTTAAGAGACTAAATCGTAAAATTGATAAAGTTTTAATTAGTATATGTTTTTATTAATTAGAATGGAATAATGACTAAAGTAGTAATTATACCACTTTATAAACATAATGGAAATAAAAGAAAAAACATTTCTTTCATTTTATTTTTTCATGCAAATTGAAACTAAGTGAAGAAGAAAAGAAGAACATTCGGCCGTTAAGTTCAAAAATTTCAAACTTCAATTGGTTATTGCAATTTATTCTTTTTCTTGTAATTTTTATATTTTTAAAATCCCGATAGTTTAAATTAACCGAACCATGTTGACATTTTCAGTATGGCTAAATAATAAAGAAGTTGCCATTGTTAGATAGTTGAAGCTTTTGGTTATATTTTGATGGATTTTAAGTTTACAGTTGAAAAAGGGCTAAATTGTAAAACCAATTGATGATTTTGTGCACTAGGGACTAAAATGCACAAATTTAAAATTTAGTGGTAGAAATGTGAAATAGTAATTTAAATTAGGCCTAGAGTGAAATTGGTATAAAGATTGGGGGTTAAATTTGAAAGTTATGATAGTCCCTATTTTAAGGACTAAACTGAATAAAATGAAAAAGTGGCATAATTCAGTAATTGAATGCAAAATTGGCTATGTATTGATAATTTATTATGTTTGTTTTAATCCGTAGCTAACACTGTCCCAGATTTCTCGAAAAAGAAAGGAAAAGACAAAACTATCAACGAATAGCTCAGAGTTTACGATTTTTGTTTCTATAATTTGAACTACTTGTAAAGTGCTGCAATTTGAAATGTGTATGCATGGTAAAGTATGAGGTGATTCATTTTGTGATAATGATATTAATTGAATTAAATTGAATTGATTGATATATCTAAGGACTAAATTGGATGTTATGAAAAGTGTGTATATATTGTTCAAATGTGAAATTGAGTATGTGATGTGATGATTGAATGTTGCCATATGTAAATTTATATGTTTATGATAAAAATAAAGGTGAAATGAGATATTTGTTGTTAATGAAACATGAAATGGGAACATATTAAGTATTCGAGCAAAGTTGGATATAGTTGGCATGCCATAGGATAGGAAGAGTTTAGGGTTACTTCGACTACGAGTTGATGAGGCATTGGGTGCCAATTTGCTTTAGTTTAATTGATGACACACTGGGTGTCAATTTACTTATAGCTTTGGATGCAAATATTTACTTCAAATTTATCTGATGAGGCACTGAGTACAAAACTAGTGTGTTGGTTGGATCTGTGTATCTGTTAGACTCCGAGTCGTGTTAACAGGAATGTTAAGCAACAGTTAAAAAATGGAAATGAAATGTGGAATGAAACATAAAATGGTGGATTGAACTATGAATTTTGATTGCACATAATCAATGAACTCTTGAAATGAGAAATTGAGATGAAATGTGCCATTATATTAGTTGATTTAACAATTGGCTATGTGAATTAACCTATTGGATTTGTATATTGAATATCATATTTATTAAATTTATGAATTATTATACCTTATATTATGTTTTAAATTTTCAGATCATAGAAATATCATTGAGTTATACTTAATGTACGATTTTGTTTTTCCGTGCGCAGGTTAGTTACTGCATGTTTCGATCATCGACTTAGCATTTAGTAGCAAATCCTGGACTCAATCGTTAGTGATATGTTCATTTTGGTTTTGGTAAGTACCTAGGATGTCTTATAGTTATATAATGTTTATTTGGTTTGTTTTGGCTTTTTGAGAAATCTTATGTATATATATGTATATATGTGTGATGACATTGATCATGAAGATGGTATGTTGGGGAGTATTTCATTTGTTTGGTTGATGGCTTAAATGGTGATTAGGTAATATGCCTTAGAATAAGTATGTAAAAGTGATTAATATGCTTATGCTATGCTTGAAATAGATTGGTAGCTTTAGTGCATATGATATTAATTTGAATTGGAATCACTTTAAAAAATGTTTTGAATAGTTAGTTGGTCCTAAATGGAGTCATTGTTTGAGGTGCCTTGAAAGGCATATTAAATTGATATGTATATGATGTTTTATTTGTTTTTAGATTGATTACCTTTGAGTGCTTATGAGGCATATTGATATGCTTTTACTGATGTTTTTAAGGTCTATAATCATAGTTATGGTGCCATTTGAGTTGAAGGTAATTTGGGTATGAAATGAACAATTTAAAGATAGAATTTTTGTAATATCCCAAAAATTTTTACAGTAAGATATTATCTTTGATATAATAAAATAAGGAAATAAAGCGACAAAAAAGGAAAATTTTGGAGTTATGTCAACATTGAGAAGTATATTATGATATATTAGTTCAACAAAGGATTAAATCGTAAAAGTGAGAAAAGTTTTGTTGCCCAAGAGTAAATACTCAAAATTTAAGGGGTTAAAGTGTAAATATGAAAAAAGTTGAAGGACCAATGGTGTAAATATTTTAAGGGTGGAATGATTTAGAAACTAAGGAAAATGGATGGATTAGGACCAAATTAAAAAAAGGTGAAGAATTTTGAGGGATTAAATCGTAATTTTACCAAATTAAGTGATGACTTACGGATGAAATTTTAAAAGATCATAAAAGGCAAAATGCTCAATTAGAATAGAGAGAAATCTAGAAGATAATGATGATGTTGGAGATATTTTAGATTAAATAAATAAATAAATATTAGT
>CM025248.1:13270390-13286833 GCA_013677275.1 Gossypium schwendimanii
TATTAAGACGAGTAATAAATTTAAGTGAGACATGGCGAGAAAATAAGTTTGTCAATATTAAAGTACGTTGACCAATGTTGTTGCTTAAAGTTTTGGCAAGAGCCAAATTGCTGTTGAATGGTAATATGTTTAATTATAAGGTGCACTGGAATGGTAAGTGCTTAGATGAAAATATAATTGAGCTTATGAAAGAGTGGAAATGTTTCATTTATGCAATTTCTTATGAAAAGATTTGTTATGTGATATGCCCGTATGAATCCTACACCTAATTCAAAAATAAAAAAAATTCTAAAATCTATATATATAGTTAGGATTTTGCGAAAATTCCCTATGATTCCAATTTAATCCCAATAGGTTCCTAATGAATGTTCTGGGCTTCAAGGTCCCAATAGAGGGACGTTATGATTACTTTCAGAATATGAATAATAAATGACTCAGAATTATTGAAAATGTTCAGTAAACTCCGGTAATGCCTCGTGCCCTATTCTGACAATGGATATGGGTAGGGGGTGTTACAATTTTACCATTTCTAAACTTAGGTATCGCTATTTTTGTATGTGGTATCGATACTTGACCATCTGAATAGTTTTTAAAACTAACAGAATACTAAAATGGTATCACTTTTTATACGAGTATCGATATTTTTAATAAAATATTGATACCAAAGAATAAATATCAATACCATTGTTTTGCATAACAAACAAAAACATGATTTGGTACTTGTTTTTAATAAGGTATTGATACAATATCGATACTCAACATTTAAATATTGATACCAATTTTGAAACTTTAAGATTTTGAATGCTTTACAATTAAACCCTATTTCATACCTAAATTTTTACGATTAGACCTATATAGATTACCAATTTATTGTATTTGTTTATGTGATTTAATGATGGTTAATGAGGTTTTGAATAATAAATTACATGAAATTTTTTGGTATTTGTTCATAGCATCCTTTTACTCAGGCTCAATGATCGGACCGGGTAAGGCGTGTTTCAGTTACCCCTACAGTTTATTTGGAACATTGTCCCTAATGTGCTACAATGTGCTCTCAAAAGCTAAAAGAAGGGACTACCCAGTTTAAGCATTGAAGGTCCTCGAAAGTAGTCGGGTGGTCTTCCTCGTGCCGATTTAGCTTCAATTTATAGTGTCGCTTAATGTATGGGGGTTCTTTCACAAAATAAACACATTTTTTACAGGAAATTAAAATTAATTTCTAACTAACAGTAGAAAAAATTGAAAATCTATCCTAATTTTTTTAAGGGGAAAATAAATTGAAAAAGAAAGGAAAACTCCCTCATAGATCTACAAAACGGTCATCGTCAACTTGTCCGTGCTACCCTCACACTCAGTTGAGACAATCCCTGTAACACCCCTCACCCGTCTCTGTCGCTAGATTAGGGTTACGAGATGTTACAGTAACTAACAGAACAAGAACATGCAAATTTAATACAAAACTTATTAAAACATTCATTAATCATCAAACATTTAGTTAAACATGTTATACATGCATGACCGGACTTAAATCGAGCTTATGAAAGCTCTAAAAACAATTCATAACTAAGTAAGGACTAATTTGAAACTTTCCAAAAAAATGTGGCAAAAATACAAAACAGAGGTCACATGGTTGTGTGGCTAGGCTGTGTGACATGTTGAGGCCGTGTGGAACTGAGCCACATAAACCTTTACTCTAACCGTGTAATGCAGGGTCACATGGCTGTGTTGTTGGGCTGTGTAACTAACTGTGGTTGTATGGACCTAATTGTAAAGATTCGCAAACATTCACACGATCGTGGCTGAGCCATGTCAGTCATCCTGCACCTAAATTACCAGTGGCACAAAGTCGTGTTAACCAACCATGTGACATAAAAATGGTCATTTTGCAAATGATGCAATCCAAATCTATGCACATTAAAACATAAGTACATTATATCTTGCCTAAAACACTTTATGAATTCAATCCAAAGCATGATATAACACATCATAGTAATGCTTAACCAATATGCCATTTGACACCATCACAACCAAATTCAAAACATAACACTCAATTATAAATACAAGCATGTATCATCATAGTACAATTTTCCAAGAATACTTCCCAAACTTTACCTTTTAACAAACCCAAAACATGCTTAAACTCCTACAAAGTTGACTAGATAAATATATATATGCCTCAATCACACATTTACCTTTGTACATAATCAAAACTTACCATATCACTGAAACAACTTAATTTAATTAATGCATATACCTTACATTTCACCCAAGATTATCATTTCCAACCATTTCATGATCCAAAATCAAGCATACAATCACCACACATGCTATCATCATTTACAATATATACATACCATATAATCATTCAAAACACAAACCAAAATCAAGAACCAAAGTACCAACATTCAAGATTGACAAAAAATGAATCCCCTATATGCATGCCACAAAATCGAGTTTTAAACAATAGAAAGACTACTAAATCAATACCAAGATAGTGTGAGCTTCTCGATGATCTACATGACACGTTTCACAAGTTGACAATCTACAGGAAAAAGGGAACCAAGAGAGTAAGCATTAAAGATGCTTAGTAAGTTCACAATTATTAAAACAACAACTTACTGCATTTTATGAATTTATACAAGTTATTCAACTTGACGATTTTGCCTAATTTCGACAATCCTATTTCAACAAGGTGAGTTCATCCCGTAATCAATTTATATAATAATATGAAATTTAGCATTTCAAATAATTGTAATACCAATCACATGTAAATCAACAACTCAATACCATTCACAACATTCCAATCAACGTTTCAATTCATAAATACAACTAAAGTGTTAAAGGTACACATGTATTAATGTATACAAGATTCAATTAATCAATCTAAAGATTATATTGTATCATTCCATTTTATTGTCAATAGTACATCCAATTTCAATATAATGGCAGTCATTAATCCATTTTATTGCTTGAATTCTACATCAAATTCATAGATGTATCACATTTCCATATTGGCTATCCGACTCTTATATCCGACATGTATGAGCATTCAATACTATTGATATATCGTTAATCAAATTTGTATTACCATAACACAATTATCAATCCAATTTATATCTCTCAAATCAAATATCACATTCCTTTCCATTTCATATCTATTTGAAATCTCAATTATCAAATAAAACTTTTCATTTCAAAATTTCAATCTCATAATTTCGAGGACTCTATCATTATCGTTTCAAATATATTTATCCCGATTTTACCATTTATTCCCCCTATTAACATGACTCAGACTTAGACAAATACACGGATCCAACCAACACACCAATTTGGCACCTAGTGCCTCATTGGATAAATCCGAAGTAAATAGTTTGCAATCAACGATCATTAATAAGTTTGACACCTAGTGTCTAGTCAGTATAACCAAAGTAATTTGGCACCCAGTGCCTCATCGACTCATAAGCAAAATAACCCTAAACTCTTCCTATCCTATGACATGCGAACTATATCCGACTCTGTCCAAATAATTACTAGGGTAACCGTTTTCAGTTTCCATTATAAGCCAATTTCTCAATTCAATTATATATGTTCAATAGTAATTCATCAATGTATATCAATATACCAACATAATTCGATTAGCTATAATAAATTATCAATTCATTTTTATTTTAGATATCAGTTCATCATTTTAAGTTTTAACCATTAGCTTTTCATTTTTCTATGTTTTAGTTCATAACTCACCCATTGTACCAAATTGTGCATAGTTCAAACTATTATCAAACAAATACAAATTCACAAACCAAATATGAAATAATTTAAATACAATTATACTATGTGAACTTACCTGGAAAAACAACAAACGATCAATTTTCTAAGGACTAATAAGAAAATTTGCCTTTTTCCTCGATTAATTCTGATTTGGTACATTTCCAGATCTATAAATTATTCAATTCAATTTATCAATTTCAACCCTCTTATTTCATCCAATTATAAAAAAGTATCATCTCAATTTAAGTATTCGACTACCTTTAAAGTTTTGTATTTTATTAAATTTAGTCCCTAAGATCGAATTTATCATATCTTCCGAATTTGAACTTTGAATTTTAAACTCACTTCAATCATGTCCATATACAGCCTCCTATTATCACAATTAAAAAAATACATACCAATTTCAAGATATTAACAATTTAGTCCCTAAACTCAAAACTAACAAAATTTACTTAACAAATTAATCCTATTTCATTTCGAAGCTTCAAAATCCACCATAAAAATTCAAAAAATTCAATTAAAATCAATGGAAACCTTAGAAATCTTTCGTGGTTTTGAAAACAGAGATACGGGTTAGTTGGACCTACTTACAACGATCTCAAAAACATAAAAATTATAAGAAAAACCTAGAAATCATACCAAATGAGGGACCAAATGTGGAAATATTTGAAACGATTTTTCTTTCTTTTTCTTATGGCCAAATGATGAAAATGATGAATCTATAATCTTTTATTATTTTATGTTATATATTATGATTATAAGTTAATAATTATAATTAATTAATTAAGGTTTAGACTTAAAAATGATTAGCAAAATTGGTGGGATACAATTGGCATCCACCATTTTTTGGTACTTTAAGAAAGCTCCAATTGCTCATTTAGTCTTTTAATTAATTAAATATCCATAACAATTAACTTTTATAACTTTTACAATTTAGTCCTTGTACCTTAATTAATCATTAATTAGGAAAAATTTACTATCTCAAAATTCAATTCACCAATATAACAACTTTGTAAATATTTAATAACTTGGTTTACAAAAATGAGGTCTCAATACCTCATTTTTCAACACCACTGACTTTCAGTATGAACCGCTTGTACCTTGACCAACTAACCAATTAATAAAACCTAGAAAATTGAAAATTAAAAATAACATCATATTTAACTCATAAATATTAAATGGTAATATTTATGGGCTCACTCATCGGAATGGTGGTCCTGAAACCACTGAACACTGGGTTGTTACAACCCTCATCGTATCATCTCTCGATGTGGATGGACCTGCTTGCGTGGGACGAGTGATGTATCCATCCTTGGGGTTGTGGTGTTGGAAATAGATGTACCCCTGTAGGAGTGGTCCAAAATAGTGGTGGCCATCGAAAGTCATCAATGTGAAATTGCTCCGCAAATCGGGACATAACTTTTCCTTATTTTTTAAAGCACTATGAGTGGTGCTCAGTATGTGTAAAGATTTGAATGAGATTTTCCTTGCTTGTCAGATCCGCTCGGATCCCCTAAGATTGATGTGCCCGTGATGGTACAGGTTGGGGCTCTTCCATTAGTTTTGGGAGCACATGGTCTCTAGAGTACTCCCTAGGTACGGCCACCGGTTCATTTTCCCTCTCTACCTAACTGACTTGGTGCTTGCAAAACTGCTCGTAAATAGTTTTGCTTAGCACACTGTTTGGAGGAGAAGTTGGTTCCTCGAGATCAATTGCAGCACCAACCCTCTTGTACATCTTTGTAATCTGGGACAAGTAAAAGAGTCCTCATGTGTACCCTTCGACACATTGCCACATGTTTGCAAGGATCTGTTCTACCACATTGCTTTGCCAACCCTGCAAGTTAGTGTACAAGAACAAAGCACGATCACGAGTAACTTTGATCTGCCATAACTCATTATGGAAAATTAAGGTCTTTCTGGCACTTAACGAGCTTGCTTTCAAGTGTTTTTATATGTTTTTGTTTCATTTTTAGTTTTTATTGTTTTATGTTTAAATTATGCAAAATAAGTGTTTTTACGCAATTTTGAGTTATGTAATGATCTAGTGGGCCACTATGGTCTAGGGATGATTTAATGGCTCTATCTAGTGTGTAGGACACTATTTTTAGGCTTAGAAGATAAAGGACGACTGCAGCATCATGACATTGAGGAGTGGTTTTGCAACACCGAACTTCAAAGCCAAAGTATCCATAATTTGAAAGAAGTGTTGCAACACCGGTCCTGTGGTGTCACGACAGTAGGCGACAATTAGAAAAATTATTTTTGTCCACACAATGTAACTTAATCAAATTTTTGGGCTGTTTAGTAACCCTAATTAGATTTGATCATAAACTCTAGAAATAGGCATGTTAAGCCTCATTTTAAAAGGCTTGGCTAAGGGAGTCACTTAGTTATTTTTAGGGTTTAGTTTAGGCTTTTTTCTTTCAATTTAGTCCTTTAAATACTTTTTATTCTTGTTTAACTTGGATTCAATTTTGATCAAAGGCTTCCATTTAATAGCTTTTCATTATATTCTTGTGGATTCCAATTGCAATTGAAGTGATCCTCGCGACTGTTAAAGGAGATTTTGCCTCCAAGCACAAATCGATATCAAAATGGACTTATTTCTCTATTCTGTAGTTTCATTTAGTTTACTATTTTGTATGTTAAATATGTGTTTAGGGATTAGTGTAAATAAATCCATGAGTAGCTTATTTCCTTAGGGAGATTAATGAACGAACGTGTGACTAATTAACGGATGAATTAGGGTTGAAATCTGAGTTAGTTGGTTTAAATTATGTACGATTAAATCTTAGGAGGTGACGCCCCTAGGAAGTAATTTAGGACAAACAAGATCGAGAGATAAGTTTACCAAGTAAATTATAATTTATCCCAGTCAAGAAAGTGAGGTCGAAAGGAAAAAGTGTATTGGTATATTATTTAACTAGTTAGAGGTCGAGAGGTAGTAACTAGTTAATTAATAGATAACTCAATAAAATCCGACTTCCAAAGTTAATTAGGAACACTGAAGTGAATTGATCTCCTTCCTATTTTTATTGGATTAAATTTCAATTGTTAATTGGAAGATTTTTAGTTTTAGATAATTTTATTTAGTTTAATTAATCCATTTTAATTTGGTTTTTGTAATATAGTTTTAAATTAATACTATTTAGCCCTATTAGTGTAGAAAATTAATTTAAGTTTAATTCAACCTCCCTTGGTTACGATCTTCAAAATGCTTTAGAGTGTTTCACAGTAACATTCTTAATTATATTACAATTTGACCTGTATACTTGCAGACGCCGCTATTTAAGTAGATATTTATTTGTTACAGTATTTTAGACCAGCCATTCGTATGTCTGGCAGTAGACAAGTTGTTGGTGCAGATGCTAGGGAGTTTTCGGCATTAGACTTGAATTTAAATTTTTTGCATTTGATTGGATAAATAAGAAATTTTATGATTACAGATACGACTTTTTATTTTTATATGATTTTCTATTTATTTGATTTGATTTTATTCTTTCTTTTCAATGGATGACTCGGAGGGGAACTGTCCTAATGAGACACATCCTGAATCTGAGAGATTTTTTAGGCAAGCTCATTAGCAAATGCAAAACAATCCACCTGTGGTAGCTGACTTGCTGTGAGGAAACCCACTGTTCGAGGAACAAATCAAATCACCAGCACAGTTCCAAAGAGAGCCACTTATAGCTCGAAAAGAGAGGACATTGTGTGAATATAAGCTACCTATTTTAGACACTGTCCGAGGTAGTATTGAGAGGCCAACAATTAATAAAAACAATTTTGAGATTAAGATGTCAGCCATTTAAATGATACACCATAATTTTCAATTTCGTGGCAATATGATAGTAGACCCCAACCAGCACTTAAAGAGCTTCCTACACTTGTGTGACATGTTCAAATATAACGGAGTGACCAATGACGGGATCCTTCTCCAATTATTTCCATTCTTACTTTGAGACAACGCCTTTGAATGGCTCGATTCCCATCAACTAGGTTCTATAACTACATGGGACGACTTAGTGGGGAAAATTTTTGCACAAAATTTTCCTTTAGTTGGACCATCCTATTGAGGCATGACATTGCTAATTTTAAGCAATTTGAAAGCAAGACTCTATACGAAGCATGGGAACGTTTCAAGTCATTACTTAGGAAATACCCATACCACGGTATGTAAGACTGGTTACAATTACAAATATTTTATAATGGATTGGATCTGAGCTTAAGAGCCCACTTAGATGGCGTATTGACTAGAACCTTCATGAACAATACCTACGAGTGACCCTGTCAATTGATCGACACGGCAATGAACTCATACATGTGGCTGAACAAGCGCTTTTCATATAGCTAGAAGCCGTCAACGGTTAAGGTGGTTAAAAAAGATGACAAGTATCAACCAATTTTGGAAACATTACATTGTCTAGAGACCACTGTTAAGCCATTGATGAATGATGTTGCTTGAAGCTACACATCGTACTCGAAGACCCAATCGGAGGAAGTGAATTACTTCAGTAATACGGGTGGAAATTCCTATTCAAGCACTTACAACCTCGATTGGAAGGACCATCCAAATCTAAAGTGGGGAGGCAATCAATGTAGTAGAAACCCAACTCCAAACTGAAAAAACCCTCCATATTAGCCTCTACATTTGAATAGATCTCAAGAGAGATTTGTGGGTAATGATTATGTTGGTTCTGTTCAAAGCTTGGATTGAATTTAAAATAAGATGCAACTCATGAGGTCCAAAATCCAACATGTAAAGACTGAATGTGCACAAACTCGTATCGGTGTTGCCCAGTTAAAGGAGGAGATATGTAATATCATGAGCATGTTGAATGAGATGTGGAGGAAAATAGGAATGGGTATTTCGAGTAATACCAAGAACAATCCCTGGAGTGATAGAAAAGAGCATGTAAATGTAATCGCCCTTCGTTCGGGTAAAACTTTAGGGAACTCAATGAAAATCGTTAATACGGAGGATGATGAGGTCGAGACGGAAGACCAAAACCTTGATGACCTGGAAGTTGAAGTCCACACGAAGAAAAGATCTGAACCGGTAACTGAGCTGGAAAATACTCTACGCTCGGAACTAGTGCAAAAGAATGTACCATTCCCATAGAGGTTGGATGACAAACAACAAAGGGATGAGGAGGAATTTGTAAGTTTTCTAAATCTTTTTAAACCCCTTAACGTTAATTTGCCACTACTAGAGCTTATTGATAAGATACCAAAGTATGCCAAATATTTAAAAGAAAATATGTCTAGGAGTAAAAGGCTAAAGAAAGGTGAACAAATAAAAATCAACACTTCTTGTTGTCCAATAATTGCCCAAAAAATACCCCAAAGCTAAAAGATTCGAGAAGTTTTACAATCCCTGTGGAGATAGAGAATAAAAATTTTAACAAGGCCTTTTGTGACTTAAGGGCCATCATAAACCCAGATTGAGAGAGGTGAAAAATACGAAAATTACACTTCATTTAGCCGATAAGTCTCTCGTCCATTCCCAATGTTGTAGTTAAAGACATATTAGTTAAAGTTAGGGGTTTTATAATCCCTGTTGATTTTGTTGTCCTTGACTTCGAGGAGGACCAAGACATTCCCATTCTGTTGGGTCGACCATTTTTGGTATGTCTAGAACAATCATTGATCTTGAAAAGAATGAACTAATAATAACGATTTATGGTAAGATAGAAGTATTCAAATGTGAACATGATTCCCAAAATTTGGAATATGAAAATAAAATAGGGGAGGATTGTTTTATAATTTCTTTTAGCACCCTTAACAACCTTGGTCAAAGGTACAGTTCTAGTTCAATGTGTGTAGGTACCAAAGGGTCACGAGAATGGGACAAGAGGAAACACCCCTAAAAGAAACTTGATGGTTGGACGAACCAAGACAATCACTAAAGGAGTAAAGTGACGATGCATGGAACGCAAGGGCTACCATATGAGTCTGGTAGCCACACTAAATTTCATCATGAAACTTTGAAAAAGAAAATTGTTGTAAAATTTTGTACATTTGAACTTTGAATTTTTATTTTAGATTTTAATGAGGTTATAAATTTTAGTTAGAGTAGGATAAAGGCCTTAAGCGGCTAGAGGGAACCTATTAGGGACCTATTGAGAATTTAAGAGTGAAGTGGAGGGACTAACACAACCCAAAACTCAAAAAAGGAGAAAATAAGGGAGGTGTTGAGACACCAAACCTCGGTGTTGTGACCTGAAGTTCAAAGCTCCTATGGTTTTTAAAATCAAGGTAGTGTCGTGACACCACATCTCTATGTGACGACATTGCACGTCGAACCTAAAAACTTTTCAAATTCCATCCAGTGTCGTGACACCATATCCCCATGTCGCGACAATGCACCTCGAACCTAAAAACTTCTCAAATTCCATCCAGTGTCACAAAATTGAACCTCATTGTCGTAATATGACATTTTGAACCGAAATAAATTTGATATTTTGGGCCTGTGTGTCAATGTCGTAACACTAAACTTCAAACCCAAAACCTGGAGCATTCAAAGTAAGATGTCACGGCACCGACATCAAGTTTGCAATTTTTGAACTATATTGTACATATACAAGTAGAAATTCAATTATGTACAAAAATACTATGAACTTACCTTGACAGTTAGAGCGTAAAAGTACAATCGAGCTAATCTGTGATTTTCACCTTTCCTCGGTTTAGATTCGATTGAGATTTATCATGATCTAAATAAATAATTATATTCAATTCAATGTTTCAATCAGTCTCAAACATTGAATTAAATCCATAATCCACATTTATACATAAATACATTTTTACATAACTATATTGTATATATACAAGTAGAAATTCAATTATGTACAAAAATACTATGAACTTACCTTGACAGTTAGAGCGTAAAAGTACAATCGAGCTAATCTGTGATTTTCACCTTTCCTCGGTTTAGATTCGATTGAGATTTATCATGATCTAAATAAATAATTATATTCAATTCAATGTTTCAATCAATCTCAAACATTGAATTAAATCCATAATCCACATTTATACATAAATACATTTTTACCCCTAACACTTTAACATTTATACAATTTAGGCCTTAAACTCGTAAATTGAAATCTAAGCATTTTCATCCTTAACTCATGATAGCTGGATTTATTATGAACACATATCAACTCATACAAATCATCATTTCACAATTTAACCATGATATTTTACTACTTTTGCAAATAAATCCCTAAATGACATTTTCATCTAAAATGACTTTACAAAACTTGTTTATTTAACAACAAAGACTCATAATCTTTCATTAAACTTCATGAAACATGCAAACATGTTCATGGTAAATCTCTAAACCTTTAACATTTTTGCAAATTAGTCCCTGGGCTAGCTAGATTCAGCTACAAGAATCCCGAAAACATAGAAATCATTAAAAACGGGATAAACTTCACTTACATGCAAGCATTAGAAGTTGTTGAACCAAGAACCCTAGCTATGGCCTTTCTCTCCTTTAATTTTTGATGGAAATTTTAGTTGAAGAAGATGATACATTGTCTTTTACATATTTTACTTTACTTATTTATCAAATTACTTAATTGACCTTTACTTAAACTAATTAAAACATCTATCTAATGCCCATCTTTGTCCAGTGCTGATAATAATGGTCTAATTACCATTTAAATCCACTCATTTTAAAAATTCATAGCAATTTAACACCTTTAACTTATAGAACTCTTCTTTTGCACCTTTTTCGATGTAGTCATTTTCACTTAATTCAGCATGCAAACATCCAACATTATTAATAAAATTTTTATACGACCTTAATAACATACCGTAAACATTAAAATAATAATAAAATAATATTTACTCATCGTATTTGTGGTCCCAAAACCACTATTTCGATTTCACTAAAAACAAGTTGTTACATCTCTCCCCCTAAAGGAATTTTTATCCTAAAAATCTTACCAGAAAAATGGTTCGGGTATTGCACTTTCATAGTTTCTTCCGGTTCCCAAGTGGCTTCTTCTATACCATGATGTTGCCACACAACTTTTACTAAAGCTATACTTTTATTTCTCAATTCTTTAACTTCTCGAGATATAATTTTGATTAGTTCTTCATTGTATGTCAGATCTGGCTATATCTCGATATCTATAGGTGAAATCACACGTGAAGGATCTAATCGATATCGTCGTAACATTGATACGTGAAAAACATTGTGAATCTTTTCTAACTTACACTACGAAGCTAATCTATAAGCTACTAGCCCGATTCTCTCAATGATCTCGTACGACTCTATAAACCACAGACTTAGCTTTCCTTTAAGACCAAACTGAAAAAATTTCTTCCAGGGCGGTACCTTCAAAAACACTTTGTCGCTGACTCAAAATTCTATGTCTTTTCTTTTCAAATCTGCATAAGATTTCTGTTGATCTAGAGCTGCTTTCAAGCTCTCTCATATTACTTTAACCTTTTATTCAGTTTCTCGTACCAAATCAATACCAAACAACTTTTTCTCACTCAGCTCGGTCCAGTACAATAGAGTTTTACACTTTCATCAATACAAAGCTTCGTACAGGGTCATTTTAATGCTCGATTGATAACTACAATTTTATGCAAATTCAACCAAGGACAAAAATCTTTCCCAATTACCTTCTAACTCCAAAACACAACATGGAAGCATGTCTTTGAGTATCTGAATTACTCACTAAGATTGATCACCGGTCTGAGAATGAAATGTGGTACTAAAGTGCAAACGAGTACCTAGAGCTTCATGTAACTTGCTCTAGAATCAAGATGTAAACAGCGGATGCCTATCAGAAATAATAGAAACTGGCACCCCATGCAATCTGACAATCTCAGCAACATATAACTCTGCCAATCTCTCGAGTGAATAATCTGTACGCACTGGAATGAAATGCGTGAATTTCTTTAAATGATCAAAATAACCCAAACGACATCTTTCTTTCTTGGATATAAAGGCAATCTCAATACAAAGTCTATTGTGACACGTTCTCACTTCCACTCTGGAATCATTACTAGTTGTAATAAACCAGAAGGTACCTGATGCTCGAATTTCACTTGCTGACAAACTAAACATCTCAACACAAACTCTAAAATTTCTCGTTTCATGCCTGACCACCAATACATCTATTTCAAATCATCGTACATTTTATTGCTACAAGGGTGAAAAGAAAAACTACCACTGTGAGCTTCCTGTAAAATCTTCGGAATGAGATCAGAATTTCTTGGAAAACAAATTCTGCCTTTGAAGTACAAACTACCATCAGAACAACATGAAAATCTGAATCAGGTGTTGTTGAAATCTATTTTTGTTTAGCTATCAATATACCGTCACATTTCTGAGTTTCGTAAATTTGTTGTAAAAATATCGGTCTAGCTTTTAACTCAGTTAAAATCAAACCATCATCAATCAACGTCAATCTCGTATTCAAAGCTTACAAAGAAAATAGAGACTTTCTACTCAAAGCATCAGAAACAACATTAGTCTTTCCTAGATGATAATCAATGATCAAATCGTAGTCTTTCAAAAACTTGAGCCATCTGCGCTGTCTCAAATTCAAATCTTTCTGTGACATCAAGTACTTCAGACTTTTATAATCTGTGAAGATATGATATTTTTCTCCGTACAAATGGTGTCGCCAAATCTTCAAACCAAATACAATCGCTGCAAGCTCTAAATCGTGCGTCAAATAATTCTTTTCATGCAATTTCAATTATCTAGAGGCATATGCTATCACCTTGCCCTCAAGCATCACTATAAATCACAACTTCTTTACCATACTCTGGCTGAAATAACACCAGTGACTTGGTTAGGAATGCTTTCAATTGAATAAAGCTTTGTTGACATTTCTCGAACCACTCAAACTTAACATCTTTTTGCAATAATCTTGTCAATGGTGTAGCAATCATCGAGAATCCCTTAACGAATCTCCTTTAATACCCGGCTAACTCAAAAAACTTCTAACTTTAGATACATTTCTCAGAGGCTTCCAATCTATGACAGCTAAAATTTTTCTTAGATCAAACCTAATGCCATCAACCGATACAACATGTCCCAGAAATCTGACTTTCCAAATTCGAAACTCACATTTGCTAAACTTTGCGAACAATTATTTTTCGCGCAAAGTTTGCAAAAAAATTTTCAAATGCTCGGCATGCTTTGTCTTATCTCATAAGTAAATCAAAATATCGTCAATGAATACCACAAAAAATCTGTCTAAATACGGTCTGAAGATTTTATTCATTAAATCCATAAATACTATAGCTGCGTTAGTGAAACTAAATGGCATCACAAGAAATTCATAATGTCCATACTTGGTCCTGAGCACAGTTTTTGGCACATCTAAGCCTTTAACTCGCAGTTGATAATAACCAGAACAAAGATCAATCTTTGAAAACATTGTTGCACCTTTCAACTAATCAAATAGATCATAAATATGTTGCAATTGATACTTGTTGTTGATCGTCACCTTGTTGAGCTATCTATAATCGATACATAACAGCATAAATCCATCCTTTTTCTTAACAAATAACATAGAAAGACCCCAATGAGAAAAACTAGACCGAGCAAAGCACCTATCTGTCAACTCTTGCAACTGTGCTTTCAACTCTTTCAATTTTGTAGGTACCATTCTGTATGGAGCTATCGGTATCGAGGATGTTCCTGGTAACAATTTGATAGCAAACTCAACCTGTTGTTCGGAGGTAACTTTGGTAACTCCTTTAGAAACACATCTGAGAACTCACATACAATCAAAAGTGATTCTAATTTTAATTCTGAAACCCAGAAATCAACTATGTAAGTGAGATACACTTCACACCCTTTTCTAACATGTTTCTGTGCTGACATAGTTGATATAACATTAGATATACTATCCAGTCTATCTGACTCAATATGAAGCTTTTCACCATTCTGACATTTCAACACAATATGCTTTCGTTTATAGTTCACAACAGCATCATAAAAAATTAACCAATCCATATCCAAAATCACATCAAACTCATCAAAGGGTAACAACATCAAACTAGTGGGGAATTCGTAAACCTTAATTTTCAATGGACAAGATCTACATAACTGATTAACTAGAACACACTGACCCAATGGATTTGTAACTTTAATAGTATACTCAATGAATTCGAAAAACATTTTCTTATTGTTTACTAATGTAGTGCATATATACGAATGACTTGATCCAAGATCAATCAAAGCATATACATTAATATCAAAGAGAGAAAAAGTACCCGCAATACCATCTGGAGCAGTAGCTTTCTCTCAAGCTCGGATTGCATAAGCCTTAGCTGGTGTTCTGGCTTCAGACTTTTCATTCATCTCGCTGTTCTTTCTTTGATCAGAAGTAGTATTTCTAACGTTTCCAGATCGTCTACCCCTCTAAGAAGTTGCTTCAGGCTTATTTGATTGATTTCTAAAATCATTTTGCTTTTTTAGATAGTTATGAAGAAAATGGTCAATAGACCCACAATGGAAACAAGCTCCCAATTTTGATTGGCACCCCTCAAAATGTCTTTTATTGCATTCATCACACACTGGAACGGTTCTTTCCATATTTCTTACACTTTCAACACTCATCGTTGTAGAATAGGGCTTAATTTCTCTATATTAACAAACTCTAAAGGAGCAGTTGATCGACTGGTGTCACTTCTAAATTTCTTCGATGGAGATGTTTGAGCAGGGTTAAATGACCCTCTCTTGTTATAATCTCTAAATCTCAAATTTTACTGTCGTTTGCTTTTACAAATCTCTTCAACCTTTTGAGCCTGCTCTGAAAGTTCTATAAATTCCCTTAACTTTAAAATTGCTAGAGTCATACAGATCTCATCATTCAACCCATCTTCAAATTTGATACACATTTCTTCCTCATTTGATACGATATTATAAGTATACTTGCTTAACTACACAACTCACATTCATACTCAGCTACAGTCTGATTTCTTTATTTTAACTCAATAAACTCTTTCTTTTTTCGGTCAATGAACAACCGACTAACATACTTTTTCTTGAGTTCATTCTAAAAGAAGTCCCAATTAACCTGATCATTTGATACCATCGTGCTCAAAGTATCCCACCATAGATAAGCCTCTTCTTTCAATAAGGACACCGCACACCTCAAGCAATCTTCAAGGGTGGACAATAACTCCCCAAAAACTCTCTTTGCGTTTAATAACCAATACTCGACTTTTGAAAGATCATCATCTACTGTACCTTTAAACTGTTCCATTCCACATTTTAGAATTTTGTCTACAGATACCCAGGTAACCGTTATAGGTACAGGGTTTAGAGTATTCAAGGGTACCGAAGTTGCAAGATTGGCTTGTTTAAATTTGTTGAACCATTGGTTTATCATTCCAAGAATACATTTTTCATCTCATCACCCACGGATTGTGGAATAGGCGTACTATTGCTTCCCTCAAGATTCGAAGCATGAACATTACTTTTAGCTTCATTAACTATAGCTCGATTTGATTCAGCTGACATGTTCAATCTATAAGAAATAAAATGTTAGATTAGATCAAAAGCATCACACTATCACAGGGTATATGTGGCATGTATATACTAAACCTTACTTTGCTACGTTAGTTCTGTTAGAGTATGCCCAAAGATCAATCATGAGATGGTTGTAATAACATTCTTGATTTATCATGTTTATT
>CM025248.1:13302402-13314430 GCA_013677275.1 Gossypium schwendimanii
CAATGAGCTAATATTTGCTTGTCACAATTTCGCTATGCATGCAAAATATAAAAGACATAATAGTGAAATATGAAATTAACTTTATTTATTTATTCATTATTCAAATAAATAGAAAACAATTACATGTTTACTACAATATGAAAACATTTCCCAACAATCTTCCACTTACCTTAGTGAAGTAAATGTGTCATGTTTCGTATTTTTATATCCTCAACGTGTTTGTTAAAACTCCTAGTTATAAGAGTCTTAGTAAATGAATCCGTAAAGGTACAGTCAGAAACTACTTTCATTACATCTACAATTCCTTCAGCTACTGCTTCTTATATCAAGTGATACTTCCAATCAATGTGTTTTGTCCTATTATGACTTCTCATTTCCTTGGTATTTGCTATTACAGTACTGTTATTATAATACAATGTTATAGCTTTTTCCATACCAGGAATAACTTTAAGTTCGGTTAAGAACTTTTGAAGTCATATTGCTTCTTTAGTTGCCTCAAAAGTAGCCACATACTCTGTCTCCATAGTAAAGTAAGCAGTCCAAATTTGTTTTACATTTCTCTATATTATGGCTCAATGGCCTAGAACGAATACATTTCTCGACATTGATTTCCTCGAATCTTTACAGGTTTGGAAGTCTGAGTCTGTGTATCCAACAGGAGTAAGGTCCTCCCCAGAATACACAAGCATATAATCCTTGGTTCTTTTAAGATACCTTAATATATGCTTTACAACTTGCCAATGCTTGAGACTTAGATTCTCCTGATATCGACTAACCATTCATACTTTGAAATAGATATCTAGACGTGTGCAAAGCATCGCATACATAATGCTTCCAACTTTTGAAGCATATAGAACCTTACTAATAGCTCTCTTTCTTCCGCTGTCAAGATAGTCATCTAAAGAAAGATGAAAACCTGATGCAGTCAGTTGAATGCCTGGCTTTGCATCGGTCATTGTAAAATGTACCAGTACCTTATTTGTAACACCCTTAGCCCGAATCTCTCATTGGAAAAGGGTTACAGAGTATTACCGATGTTTACAATTTAAATGGATAGAAAAATTCAAACATTTCATAACATATAGCATTCATGTCAGGAACCAATCATAGATATGCATGTTGTCCCTATTACGAGAACACGAGGCCCAAAATACACCTTAGAAGCAAATCGAGACTAAATCGGAGATTCAGAGAATTTTTTCAAAACTTATAAAATTTTCAAAACTACAGGGGTCACACGGCCAAGAGACACGCCTATGTCTTAGGCCATGTGGGCATTCAAAATAGGGACACATGGCCGTGTCCTAGCCCGTGTCCATGCCCATGTAACTCACTGAGTTGTGCCACATGGCCAAGCCACACGCCCATGTGTTGGGTCATGTAAGTATACTGACTTGCACTCTTTAAAAGTTACAGGGGACACACAGCCGTGTCACTTGGCCAAATATAGGTATTTTGATATTTTGAGTACCAATATTTCCAAATGGTACCAATATTTCCAAATGGGTGAACTTGATAAGTGACCTACATGATAGGTTTTGGTACAATTATGTATATATGTATTTAGTAACTTAGGTAAATTTGGATACATGGTTGACATGTTTGCATATTTTCATTTGAGGTGCCTAAAGGCATATTGGTTGTATGTGATGATTTTACATGTTTAAAGCGTGATTTATGCTTGTTTTGAATGCTTAATTATGACTTGTGCATATGCAAAATGTTGAGTGTAGGTGGATACCAAATTGGGTGAGAAGTGTGGCTTATAAAATGACCTATTTTCTTCCACACGGGCAGAGACACGGGCATGTGTCTTAGCCATGTGTGACACACGGCCAAGTGACACAACTGTGTGTCCCCTGTAACTTTTAAAGAGTTCAAGTCAGTATGCTTACATGGCCTAGCACATGGGCGTGTGCTACTAAATACATATATACATAATTGTACCAAAACCTATCATTTCATGTCACAAATAACCAATCATAGTTAAAAATGTAAGCTAACCGTTAACATTATATTATATAGGGGTAGGCCACGACAATCTAATACTTTTATACTAGAGTCTTATAAAATTGAATGATGAATCATGCTATGCAATGTTAAACTTGATCTTCCACTGTCTACATTCTTATCACTATTTATCCCCTCTTGAAAGCTAGAAAGTGGATACATAACAAGACTATTCCAATTATTAGCATCAGAGTATTGAACCATACTCCGACTACTACTACTACTACTACTACTACTACTACTACTACTACTACTACTACTACTACTACTACTACTACTACTACTACTACTACTACTACTACTACTACTACTACTACCACCTTCGATGATGTTAGTAAAATGACCTACTTCACCTAATTTAGGTTTGCTAATTCACTCCAAATTAGAGTATAAATACTCTTACAAGCCTTAATTCGAGTCTATATATCCCTAAAAATAGCCTATGAACAAACAGGGAGTAATTTGGAACAATTATAAAAGTTTTAGGGCAATTTCAAAAATACCTAGAAATAGGGGACACACGACCGTGTGTGACTTTCGAAGTTGGGACACATAGCCGTGTCCTAGCCTGTGTCTTGTTTGTGTAACTCACTGACTTAAGAGACATAACTTTGTCTCAGCCTGTGTAACTCATTGATTTGGGTCACATAGCCGTGTGTCAGCCTGTGTGGACATTACACCTATACTATATTTCAACATGCTTAGGGCACACGCTCGTGTGTGACACACGACCGTGTCTCAGGTCGTGTGCACCTAAATGTACCTTAAAACTCAAGTTTACCAAATTGTGATTACTTGGGCACTAAGCAACCATTTTACCAGCCATCTAACCTATTCAAAACACAATTAAACATGCTTAATTCATACTAAAACAACCAACTTAAGTTCCTAACAAATGTACCCTCATTGGTACCATAATTTATATCTTCAAACATACATGCAAGGCATCAACCATTCAAAGCTTTCATCCATACTAATCTTACCAATATTGAACTAACACTTAGATACTTAAGCTATCAAGATTTAAGTTAAAAACACATACCAAAACATTAAACTAAGCTATCATACCAACATTGTCTCAACTATAACCACGTATATATACAACTATCCATCAATTCACTAAGAACCCAAAATATCATCACATCATAAGCATATCAACAAAGGACCTCATAGGTAAATGTCATTACAAAATATAACATCACCACACTTGAGCTTGGGATCATTGTTGGATGCCGAGTCGACGATAAACTAAAAGTACCTAACCCGCGCATGGAAAACAAAACCACATGTTAAGTAAAACTCAGTGGTATTTCTATAATTCGAACAATTTAGACTTGATATAAGTAATTAAAATCTAAGAATGCAACAAGCAATGTTATGAACATATCTTTCAAATCAATAATATAAATTTTCTCATTCTTTATTCACATCCACTAGATTCCACATGTTTTAGTACAAGAAAATGACATTTGCATATTTCAACTCATGCAATGGCATGATTCATCTCTTTGATCAATACTTGAATTCATTTCAAGTTTCACATCTCATTTCATTATTTCATATTTCATTTCTCATCTCATATTCATTTCTTATATTTTCCATTTGAATATCAATCACATAAATTGCTATTTAATTTTCCCCTATTGACACGCCTCGAACTTAGACGAATACACGGATCCAATCAACACACCAGTTTTGTACCCAGTGCCTCACTGGATAAATCTAAAGTAATAACTGCTTCTGGCACTATATAAATTGACACCTAGTGTCTCATTGGTTAAATCAAAGAAAATTGGGACGCAGTGCCTCATCGACTCGAGGTCAAAGAAATAACTAAACTCTTCCTATCCTATGGCATGCCATCTATATCTGACTTAGCCTGAAACAGTTAATAGGGTTTCACTTTACTTTCAATACAACCAATGTCTCAATTTTATGAATATATATCATCACATATAAGCATATATTCAATTTGATAATAACCATATTTTCTCAATACACATAAATTTAATTCAACAGTCATAAAATACCACATTTCACGATATTCATAATTGAGTCATTTTAATCATCATTTGATTCATTTGAACCTAAATGTTTAAGAGTTCTCACCTCAATTAATTACCACAAACAAACAACTCAATATGCAATAATTCACAATTTAGTTCGAATTATAGAAACACAAACTGTATATTTTGAGCTACTAGACGTCGACCTTGTCTTTCCTTTTCTTACTCGAAGATCCTGGGACGACGTTCACTACGAAATAAAATAATTACAATAGATTAATCACATACCACTCAATTCAAAAGAATTTCAATTTTTTACTATATTTTGCTTATTCTTCAATTTAGTCTTTAAATCGAGACTAATTTTAATCTCCATATTTAATCTCAAAATTTTATACTAATTTCACTATAAGCTAAATTTAGCTCCCTATTTTCAATTCAACCATTTAATTTTGAATTTTTCAAAATTTAGTCCCTATTGCTCAAAATCAACAATTAATTCCACAATTTAGTCCTTTTCCACTTCTAACTTAAAAATCTATCTATTTAATCACTAATACTTAAACTATTCAACAATGGAAACATTTAAAATCTTGAACAGTAATAAAAATTACAACATGGGTCGGGTAGTTCTAAGTATTGGGATTCCAAAGACGTAAAAATTTCAAGAAAAGGGGACTAAATTGACTAACCAATTGAAATTTGAATGTTTGAAGCACTTAGTGCCGTCGGCTCCCTTTTATTCTTTGTTTCTTTCTTTTTCTAATTTGCATGCATTGTTTCATCTCACTTTCCACTTTCATTTATTATTGTTTCTTTTCATTTGTTTTCATTTCATTATTATTATGTAATATATGTACATTTCATGTTATTTATAATAGCATATATATAATAAGTTAACAAATATAAATATATATTCATCATTAATGCTATCCAATTTAACAAAAATAAATGGTTATTTACTATTTTAGTCCCTTTAATTTATTTCAATTTATTATTTAACTTTTAACTTTAACGTGATTTAGTCTTTATACCTTAATAACTCCCTATTCGTAAAAATTTACTTAACCAAAATATAATTCACTACTAAACTAACCTCATAAATATTCAAATAAAATATTTACGGGTTCATTTTATGAAAATGGAATCCTGAGCTTTACTTTCTGAGACCCCTAACTATCGGGTCGTTACATAGAATATCCTCGACATACAAAATGAGGAATACCACCTTTTTGTCCTTTATACACTTATAAACACAAGGTTCATCGGTCTTTTGGTCAAATCCAAATGTCTTGATCATTTCATCAAACCTTTTATTCCATGAACGCGACGCCTACTAAGTCCATAAATGGAACTTAGCAGTTTGCAAACTTTTTACTCATTTCTTTTGACAACATAGTCAGTGGGTTGAGTCATGTAAATGGTGTCATCAAGATAGCCATTCAAGAATGTTGTCTTGACATCCATTTGCCAGATCTCGTAATCGAGAGCAGTGACAATGGATAAGAATATACGGATAGAGTTGAGTATGGCTACCAGAGAAAAGGTTTCATCATAATTGATGCATTCTTTCTGTGTGTAGCCTTTCCCTACAAGTCTAGCTTTGTGTGTTTCCACTTTCCCTTCTACATTTCTCTTCTTCTTGTAGATCCACTTACACACTATGTATTTAATCCCAACCAGTAAGTCTACAAGTTCTCACACCACTTTGGATTTCATAGAATCCATCTCGGCATCTATGGTCTGTTTCTAGAGCTTGGAATCAACGTCCTGCATAACCTCTTTGTAAGTGAGTGAATCATCATCCTCATGATTTGCTTCTGTATTATAAATACTACCATCATAGGTGAAGAAGTCTGGTTTCTTAGAAACTCCCTCACGACAATGGATTCCCCTATGCTGTTGATCGTTTGTAGGTCTTTCTATAACTCTCTCGAGAACTGAACTCGGTGATTATTCTACCACTCCCAAATGTTCCTCGAGTACCACTTTACTTTGAGGCTTAAAGTTATCCATGTAGCTTTCCTCAAGGAAAGTAGCATGAGTAGAAACTTTAATCGTATTATCTTTCAAATTGTAGAAGACAGTGCTCAAATTTTTTCACAAGTATATACTCACCCACTTTGGCACACCAAAGGCAATGATTAGTGATCAGGGTACACACTTTCAGTGCAACAAAATGGTAGCCGCATTGAAGAGATATGGAATTAATCTTAGAATGGCTACTACTTATCATCCGCAAACTAATGGACAAGCCACAGTATCGAATTGACAAATTAAAAACATTCTTGAGAAGGTTGTGAACCCTTCAAGGAAAGATTGGTCTTCCAGACTGATGATGCTTTATGGGCACTGCGGACAGTATACAAAACTCCATTGAGGATGTCACCATATCAATTGGTTTTTGGAAAAGCATGTCACTTGCCAGTTGAACTGGAGCACAAAGTAATGTTGGCACTTAAGCAAGTGAACATGGGCTATGAAGCTGTTGGAAACAAAAGGCTGTTGGATATCACTGAACTAGAGGAGATTAGGTGAAATGCCTATGAAAACGTGCAATTTACAAGGAAAAGAACAAACGATGGCATGGAAAAATTATTTTGTAGCGACAATTTATCGCGGTTTAATAAGTTTTATTATTTAATTGTACACTGAAACTGCACCCATGTAAAATGCCCTCTCGTTGGCCTGCACCTTTCGAAGTTGTCAAAGTATTTCCTCATGGTGCGGTCACAATCAGACATTTACATGATGGACACTAGTTCAAAGTGAATGGCCAGCGATTGAAACATTACCTTGGGAATATTGATCAAAAGCAGGTAGAGACCATTAAATTGGTCAAAACATTTTAATTCTTATGAAATTTATTATTATGTAATTTTATTTTATTTTTTTGTTTCTATTTAAGTTTGTTTTATTTTTTTTTGTAGAAAAATTAGGTACCATTGTCGACGTACTTGTGCTTTATTGTCAATGTAGTTCGTACTATTGTACTGTCACTTATGACTCAGCAAGAATGAGGGCAGATCAAAAATTTTAGAACCCATCGTTTGATCAAAAGTCACCCAGCCATCTGATATGTCTGAGCTGGTGCAATTCTCATTGGACATAATTATTCCTACCAGCTTTATATCCTTTCACAAAAGTCACGCCTTTCCATCTTCTTTTTTCACTCACTATAAACCCCCTTCACTGTGCCAACTGTAACACATACAAAGCAACCATTTTTATTCATTTCTTTTCCCCAAGCTCGTACCTTTAAAACTTTAAACCATCTTCACTCCACAAAACAAACAAAATATGGCAAGAATGAGAGGATCAGTCAAGAAAGCCACCAAACCTGTTGAAGAACACTCATCCTTTGCAACTGCAGTTCGTGAATCGAAATCCTCCATGCCAACGGAGAAAAAAAGAGATGGTGATCTTGTTAACAAAAGTGATCAAGGATCGATTTCATGACAACATTTTGAAGTAAAACTTTCACCTAGAATAGGGCACTCTCCTTTTACAATAGCAAGACTTGAGCAAGCAAGTCTACAAAACCATCTTTATGCTGAAGTGGGAGATTTTTTGCACGCATCTTGAAAGCTATATTCTCCTTCATTGACATGTGAGTTTTACACTAACCTTTATGACCATGAGTTAGAGTTTATCTTTGTTCGAGAAGACTTAATCATAATGGATGCTGAAAAACATTAATGAGTTGTACAACACTAAAGTGGATATGGATAAACACTCTGAGTTTATTGAGGATATCATGACGACAAAAGGGACATGTTGGTGAAGGATTTATCTGTCGAAGGAGCATTGTGGACGGGTTCACATCAAAAGAATTATACAATGTACCACTGCTTCTTGATTTTACCAACTACAAGCTACTGCCATTTACTCATTGCACTTAGTCAAACTCGATAGAATGTGCCTGATATATTCAATTGTCAAGGACAAAAAATTGATGTCGGCACAATACTCCACCAGGAAATTGCTGACTGTGCCAAACGATAAACTGGAATTTTGGTTTTCCCATTGTTGGTAATGCGATTGTGCGAGCAGAAAGGGATTGTGCCCCGTGATGATGAAGAGGTCCTGGAGAATAAGGGCTCGATAAATGAAGTCTCTATTGAAAGAATGACTTGTGGCAAAGATACACTAGCAATGAAGGCGACAAAGACCAACAAGATAAGGAAGGGCAAAACCAAGGTAGAAACCATAGGAACAAACTTGATTGAAGAGACATCGTTGTTGTGTAAAATGAAGGATATTGAGAAGTTGGCCACTTCTATTAACAATAAGTAGATTAAGCTTGTCGCTACAATAGAGGATATGGACAGATCACAAAATTTGTTCTACGCTTATATTAGGACTTATAACAACTGTATTGTAGCCGCATTAAGTCAATTAAGCTCAACCCCACTCCCAGAATTTTTAGTATTCCCACCAATCATTAGAGATTATGAACCCTCTTTCGAGGAAGATGACTTAGTGGACTGAGACAGATCAGTGGAATCCCCTCCCATTGTTCACGTCTCTAATGATGAAAAAGAAGAGGACTCAAAGGACATTGAGGAGTGCATACGAAGGATTGATAGTCTGGTCGAGGGTGACATCATTGCTGGTTAAGAGGCATCTGCTATTGAGGAGGATGTCCATGTTGAAGGTGTGAACAAAAAGGCCGAGGAAGGAAATACTGAGACAGAAGTTGTTGAGAAAGAGTCTGTTGAGAACATTGTCAATGCATCTGAGTTTATCGATGGAACCATTGATAATCTAGAGCGAGATAAAGCTAGACTGGTGAAAACTACAAAGGTAACAAGTGAGAAGCACCACAACTCATTAGTGATAGTGGTCTATACAGGACCATTGAAGGTGACCCCTCCTGCACAGGAAGCAGCCGATGATGTCGGGGTAGCGTTGAAAACTAAAGAGCGATCCGAAGACCATACGAAGCCCAAAGAAAAGAAGAGAAATTACTCTAAAGACAAAAAGCGCAAGAAAGAGGAGAAAAAGAGGAAGAAGAAGAAACATCGTGCAGCCACATTGATGGTCGAAGAAATCTAAGTTAGTTTATTTTAAGTTTTAGCTGTAGTATTCATGCATTACATGCAGCTATAATTTTCATTTTGTTAGTGCACATTGTCGTTGCATTTTTATTGTCATCGCATTTTAACGTTAGTGCATTGGGGATAATGCAAACTTTAAGTTTAGGGGAATGCATATGGGGTTTTGAAATACACCCACATTTCAGAAAAATTTTGAGTTTAATGAAGCATGCAAGGTTTATTTATGGTTAACGCAAATGTGTTTGAAAATTTTTGTTACATTCAATGCTTAATTCTTGGATCATGTGAATTATGAATGAATGAGTTGGATAAATTTTACTAAATGTTGTATCTTCAATTCTTTGATGAATGATTTAGGTTGTATTAGTAATGAATGACTAGTAGCATTCCTCGAATCTTGAATGAATCTGCCTTTGATAGATATACAGTTATGAATAAGAGATACTCCAAAGTAGTGTATTGTGAAATGTTAAAAAGGGAACACTCCAATACAAGAGTTAGAAAAATGAATTTGGCCAAAGACTGTCGCTGTATGAGTGTGTGTCAGGACAATTATGTACTTCCTGGGCGTTTGTTGCACTCCATCGTTACTTCTTAGGAACAAGGGTGCAGTAATGCAATGATATCCCTTATTCACAAAAAAAAGGGGGGACATATTGTACAATAAATGATGTATTGGTAGATAAAATTTAGGATTTAAAGCATGATGCTGGTTTTGATGAAGTTGTAATCTTATTCATTCATACTTATGTATTGTCGATGCAATATTTTGTCATTTGAATGTGACTAATTCATTGGGATTTTAGGCGATTCAAGTTGCTAGAATGATCATTTGCCTTAGTGAATTCTTGTGTAGCCTTGCTAGTTTCTGTTTTACTTGAGGACAAGGAAAAACTCAAGTTTCAGGGGTGTGATAATACTAGAAAGAACATATGTTTTCTCCCTACTTATTGGTTAATTTGTTCCCATTTAGTTATCTTTAGCACATATTTTAGCATTTTCAGTTCAATAAATTGCACTTTATAACTTAGTGGATCTTACCCTATTTATATTTAATTTTGTCATATTTTGGTACCAATGTCGCTGCATGAGTATTTTTAGATTACGCCTAGAATTGTCATCGCACCTGACAACTATCCGGAGAAGAACAAAAATGTGTGCGCTATCCAGTCTAGTATAACCAACTTGTACGTGCAGAGGCATCATGATTTTGATGAAAGGACACCTGGGCTATTTGGGAAAAATATAAATATTCCTTAAGAAAAAAATGGGAGGAGGCTTTTTGGATTATCATTTTTTTCAACCTATCCTTTGAAGCTTTCAGCTATGGCAGCTTAAGTCTTCTACAGGTGAACCGACGTGAAAGGGATGTAGACCAGCTCTTGATGAGGGGAATAGAGAGATTCAAGTTGAGTTGTCTAGGAATAGTATTCTCCACATGTTTCTTTTATATTTCTTTTCTAAACAATGGTGATTACTTTCTATTTCATGTCTGTACGGAAGTATACATGATTTCTAGTTTAAATGTTATTTTATTCAATATTACTTATACTATTTAATCTTTGGGTTTGAATTTTTTAGCATGGAAGTGTTATTGCGGTCACTGACACTGGAAAATGCAGCGACAATTCAAGCTAACAAGCATGACAACGAGAGTTGCTTGAGTATTAGAGGAATTTAATCCACTTGTTCTTAATAGTGTTCCATTGCCATCATCAAAAGGTATGGTTAATGTGCATGCTTAAGTATTAGATTAAATATAGAAGTTAAGCTTGGTAAGATATTCATTGCAATTTAATGCATCGACAATCACCTATCCTTTTTTACCTTGTGAGCACTTAGCATTCTGTTGAATATTCATGTTAGGGATCCCAATTTATCAGTATCATATTTTATCCTATTGTTTTCAAGTTATTGCTTCGACAACTACACTCCCAATTTATCTCATTCTTATTTGTTTATTGCACTGACATTGATACACATAAGACAACCATCCTCATAGGATCGATATCCAACAAACTCATAATTGTCTACTATACTTGGATCGACAGTGTACGCTTGCACATTATTGCTGTGATATTAATCAGTGGATCACTGTTCGCTACCCCCGATACTTTCGCCTAACAGTAAAACAAACCATCGTCTATCAAAAATTCTCATAATACATTCAAACACTCGATTAAGAGCAAGTTACAAAGAACAAATGTGAAAATCGTGAAAACAAATGAATTGACAGCGACTTTAATCGATGTGATTTACAATGTATAGATTCGACTAGACAGTATTTACCTACGACCACAATCAAAATAAAGAAAAAATAAAAGAATTGAAAAGAAAAAGAAAAAATAAAGGAAGAATGATAATAATAAAAAAGAAGAAGAAGAAGGAGATGGCAAATTAAAATTCTAATAACTTTCCATCAGAGTTTTGACACTTAGCAAAAATGTTCCCTATCACGTACTTCGGGATTCAAACACGAGACCTAATAGAATATAGATGCTTAACCAGTGAACCAACAGGCTCATTCTTGACGTAAGTTTACACTGAATTGAACTTAACTATATAATGAATGATTAAGGGCTACTTTTTCAATAATAAAACCTTTAATGATGTGACTCGAACTTTAGACCTTAAACACAATAGCAGAACATAAAGCCATAGATACAGAAATTAATTACTACAAAATCTCACAATTAAATTCTCAAATTTTGGGGCGTTATAGAGTAGTCTTCTCCGTTATCCTCAAGCTCACGTCTGCCGAGTGTGGGCTTGCTTCGAATTAGAAAATTTTTCACAGAAAATTACTAGTGGGGTAAGTTTGCAATTTCTCTACACTTTTGCGTCAAGTTGTAAATCTGAAAAATATCTCTAGAAATTTTCTGGAATAATCTTTTCAGAGAATTTTCTCTCTACAACTTTCTCTTGAATTCAAGTGTGTGTAAATAATGACCC
>CM025248.1:13322258-13341051 GCA_013677275.1 Gossypium schwendimanii
ATAGGTTTTCCCCCTTACTTATTGGTTAAATTGTTCCTATTTAGTTATCCTTAGCATACATTTTAGCATCTTTAGTTTAGTAAATTGCATTTTATAACTCAGTGAATCCTAGACTATTTTATCCTTAATTTTGTTATCTTTTTACATTAATGTCGTTGCATAACTGAATTTCAGATTGCATCCAGAATTGTCGCTACACCTGACAGTTGTCCGGATAAGAATTAAAATTGTATGAGTTGTCCAGTCTGGTATAACCAACCTGTACGTAAAGGGACAAAATAATTTTGAGGAAAGGACACCTGTACTGTTGGAGGAGGACATAAAAGGTGGACGTGAGAAGAAAAATAGGGCTTTTCTTTTTTCCAGATCATCATCTAATCTTGAAGCTTGCGGCCATTGCAGCTTAAGCCTCTCATGGGTGAGCCAACGTGAAAACCAAATGCAGACTAGCTTCTGACAAGAAGACCTAAGAGAGAGACAAGAGGGAATAGAGAGATTCAGTCGAGTTGTCTAGGAATAGTATTCTCTATTCGATTCTTTCTTATTTCTTTACGAATGTTGGTGATTATTCTCTATTTTCTGTTTGTATGGAAGTACACATGAATTCTTGATTAAATGTTATCTTATTCAATCTTGCTTTTTTTTGTTTAATCTTAGGGTTTGAATGTTTCTAACACTCAAATGTTATTGCAGTCACTAACACTGGAAAGTGTAGTGACAGTTTAAGCTAATAAGCAATACAACGAAGATAAAGTGAGGATTAGAGGAATTTAGTCCACTTGTTCTGAACAGTGCCGTATTGCAATCATCGGAAGGTGAGGTTAGTATACATGTTTAAGTCTTGGATTAAATAGAGGACTGACGCTGAGTAAGATATACATTGAACTTTATTGCTTCGACAGTCACCTATCTTTTTATACCTTGTGAACACTTAGTATTCTGTTAAAAATTCATGTTGGGGATCCGAGTTTATCATTATCATATTTTATTTTATCGTTTTCAAGTTATTGCATCGACAACTATTCTCACAATTTTTCTCGTTTCCATCTAGTTATTGTACCAACATTAGACAAAAGACTACCATCCCTGTGGGATTGATATTTGACTGACTCACATCTGTCTACTATACTTGCATCGATAGTGCACGCTTGCACATTATTGTTGTGACGTTAAATAGTCGATCACAACCCAAAATAGGGCCTCAAATTTTTAAGGGTATTTTAAGAATTTTGGCCTAGGTTAGCTTAGAATTTCCTAAGGTTGGTACTCAATATTGTTTTCAGCTATGGCATCTTAGCTGTCAAATAAATTATTGAAAAAGAAACCGTTAATTGTAGAAGAAGGACTAACTTGTAACAAAGTCAAAATAATAGGCATTTATGTGGCAATTTAGCTTAGTTTATAAAATTTAACCCATTTCCTCCCCATAAACATGTTCTTTACGTCTGTTTCTTTTCCCTTCATTGTGCTTGTCACCATTTGCCATTCCTTTGATCTCTAACTCTATTTTTGATTCCCAAACCACAATACCTTGATTTCTTATCATTCCTAAGTCATTTATCATCATATATCTCCAAGAAAAACACCCAAAACTCAATAGATTTCATCATCTTCTTCAAACAAAAGTTTTTCAAAGTTATGTTGAAACTCATTCATTCTTTCAAAAAATGTAGTCATTCATGTATCCATTGGTTTTAATGTTATTTAGACTTTAAAACTGAATTATTAACCTACAAATCGCATATTTTAAATAAAAGCCAAAAATCAAACCATTAATGGTGGATTTCAAGATTTTGCATAAAAACTTGGTTTCAAATTTTTTTCAACTTGTTTTAGGATGATTAGAAGATTTTTAAACTTATCTTGAAGTTTTGTTAATGATTTCTGATGTTCTAATGTATTTTGTTAAAATTGCCTAAAAGATGTTGAAAAATGTCGATACCATGAATTGAGTAGATTTGTCTAGTTTTGAGGTTATGAATTAGGTGTAGATAATTAATTAGATGAATGAAATTGATTTTAGAGAAAAAGATTGAGTATAGATCGAGATATTAGAATTTAAAGTTTGTTGTGTTAATAGCTTATGTTACATGGGAACTTAGCTTAAAGCTTGTGTGTTAGTTGCTGTGAATGAATTTTTGTGGATATTTGACTATGGTTATTGTATGATTTATGTCTATAAAGCTTCAAATTTGTTAGAGCTTGCTACTAGCTAGGGAAGCGTTAGTTGTGCTTTCAGCTTTTCGGTAAAAGCATAAAGTGGTGAGTGTATGGAATTGTTACTCGTAAACACGAGTCATGGTTATTTAAGAATTCAGATGTAGCCTAAACCCCTACTCTAATTTTTGAGTGTAAGTTTCCTTGAATCTATAATTATCTAGTGATTTTGTGGTTATGTATTGTGCATGTAAGGTGGTATGTGAATATAGTGACTATTGTGTAAAGTGTAATTATATACATGAAATGAATGTGTAATATATATGCAATATGACTGTGCTAGTGATTTCCAAAAGATACTAATATGCATGATAGTTTACGGATAATCAGTAAGTAGTATGTATTGTTTTCAGATATTCTGGCCTTGTGATCTTGGAACTATTGGATATAGTTGGCATGCCATAGGATTGTGAGTACTTATATGTTTAGTGGTTTTGGGCGTTGAGGCCCTGGGATATGTTTGAAGGGATAAGGGAATGAGAGCTAAGCTCCATTCAATGGGACATGTGATGGGTAGTAAGGACAGTGTTAGCTAAATGCTTCACTTTTGGGACATGTTTAACTCTATGAGTCTGTGTGGTGTAATGGAGATCTATATATCCGATGTGTGATGAAAGAACTCACTATATGTTTCATAATGCAAGTGCCATCTTATCCCAATTTATCTTATTTTATGTAATCATGTGGAATATGTTCTATGCTTGAATGAATATGTATGCGTTATGAGAATGACCTTTTAGATGATGCATGGTTTAATATTATATGATGCTAGACCTAAGAATGAGGTGCTTGTGATTAAATGATTGGTTGTGTTGCATGATGATATATCTGCGTTGTGGAAATTCTTGCATTCATAAGCTCACCCCCTCATTTCAACATATGCATATTAGTGACGACATGGTGTGGGCAGTATGGTTTCCGAAGGAGTGATCCAAGAAAGATTGGTATATTCTCGTAATTGCCCTTTTAGTTATTTCATATTGGGAAATAAGGCAATGTGGTAGATTGGTTTAGTGCCATGACATGTTTGGATAATTTACCGATTTTGTTATTTCACTTTTTAAAGTTTGTGAGTTTATATGTTTGCTTATGTTCATGAACTTTAGTGATAGCTTGATGTATCTTGCTTGGACTCGTTTAGAGGATTTTAACTGTTAAATTTATCTGTTGGATGATTATTTACCGAAGTAAGTAATGCGTGCTGCTTAGAATATGTTTTGGAGTGAGTTCATTGCATATGTATGTTGCATTCTGATGTTCAAAGGCAGAGGTATCGATATTCGGGATTTAAAATCGATACCTCTGTGTTTTAAAAATGTACAAGAAGTCAGAATAGACATTTGGTATTGATACCTTATCTCAAGTATCGATACTCGAGGCTAAAGTATCGATAAATTTTGGCAAGTACCGATAATTCTCGACAAATGAGATTTTGGTCAAGAAACAGAATGCTCAATTGGTATCATTTTTTGAAGTGGTATCAATACCACTAAAAGAAAACATCGACACATTAATGACAATATCGATACCTATAGACATTTTCATACAATTTTGCTAATTAGCCCTTATGCATGATTTTGGCTGTATGTATGACTGATTAACAAATTATTTGCACGTAACATTGTTAATTAACTATTTGGACGACTTAAAACTTGTTTTGGTTAACAAAAGATGATCGGTTTGATTGAATCTAGCTTCCTATTTAATGTACATGAGATGAGACGGTGGTGTGACATCCTGTATTTGGGCCTAGTGACCAAGCTAAGTATAAGGTGTTACGCTCGTTATGTAAACGTTCTTTATAATGCCACTTTTCTTCAGTTTGAACTTTACACAATCAATGAGTTAATATTTGCTTGTCACAATTTCGCTATTCATGCAAAATATAAAAGACATAAATACAAAGGACATAATAGTAAAATGTGAAATTAACTTTATTTATTTATTCATCGTTCAAATAAAGAGCAAAAAGTTACATGTTTACTACAACATGGGCACATTTCCTAATAGTTAGGACCCGAACCTTCCTTATTTTTAAACACTCATTTGCCAAAAATGGTTCTTTTACTGATAGGTAGTTTAACTAGTCTCCAAGTCTCATTCTTTTGAAGTGATTCCATCTCTTCTTCCATTGCAACGAGCCATTTGCTAGAATCAGAGGCTTGAACTACCTCATAATAACATGAAGGATCGGTTGAATCAATGCTCTCAACAAAACTTAGAGCATAAGCCACTAGGTTTTCTTCATAATATTTCTGTGGTGGTTGTATTTCTTGCCCTTTGATGTCACGAGCCAACTTATAATTAGTTAACTGAGATGGTGAGGGTACTTGAGGGTTAGATAGAACCCCAAATAAATATGAAATAGCTTCAAGCTTGCAAGAATCTGAATTTTATCTTCTCATCACGATGTCATGAGACTCTTTGTAGGGACAAGATCTCTATTTGTCGCGTCATTGCGATGTTGGGTATGTGCTCGTCATGACGTTGCCCCCTGTTTCATCTTTTGACTCTACGTTGCTTGAGACACTCTAATTTGTTGTGTCTTTAAAAGTAAAAGTCCCCTTTCCTTATTGGAACATGGCAGATTCATCAAATGTAACATCTCTGATAACAATTATTTTGTCGGATTCCAAACACCACAACTAAAACCTTTTGAACCGACAGAGTATCCCAAAAAGATGCATTTAACGACCTTTGGTTCAAGCTTTCCCTGGCTAACTTTAGCATAAGTAGGGCAACCAAAATTTCTAAGATTAGAATAATTGGAAGGATTACTTGAAAATATCTCCTCTAGAACTTTACCATTAAATGCTGGATGAGCAGATTCATTTACCAAATAACCATCCAGTTTTACAGCTTCAGCCCAAAATTCCTTCCCTAATCCTGTATTAGAAAGCATGTATCGAGCCTTTTCTAGCAAGGTTCTATTCATTCTTTCTGCAACTCCATTCTATTGCGGACTTCCAACAATTGTTTAATGTCTTTCAATTCCTTCCTATTTTTTAGAAATCATTAAACTCTGAAGAACAGAACTCAAGAACATTATCCATTCCCAACCGCTTCATAGATTTTTCAATTTGGTTTTCTAACAGTGTCTTCCACTATTTGAAGATTTCAAAGACTTCACTTTTCGGTTTGAAGAAATAAACCCAAACTTTTCTAGAGTGATCATCAATAAAAGTTAGGAAATATTTATTACCTAGTCAGCTTTTTGGCTTTGGATATGTTCCAAACAATGCCTTAGGTCATCCCTAAATATCTCAATATGCACAAATTTAATCAACAAAACAAACTCAAATTCAATCATTTATCATTCATACTAGCATATTTGGTTCCTTGTATTTTCTATATTAGTTGATTGCTTATTGCCAATTTACAGTGTAATGTATAGAACTCAGTAGTCTAATAACAAAAAAATTAAAATCAGCTACCATCATGCCAAATTTATTTGTAAACACATGCAACCTATTTACATGCTCATAACCAATCACTTGTATTTCTACAAGCTCAAGCACACTATTGACAAGAAAAATAGAAAGAAAAGCATAAAAATTGAGACAAGTTTTCTATGTTATCCCCACACTTTAGTTAACACATTGTTCTCAATGTGTAGCCTATAAAAATATAAGGAAAAAAGATACCCGATTGATTGTGGTCTTTTCATTTGCTATAGGTTGGTGCTCTCTCCTTTATTCAATGATAGTTCAAATTGTTGTGTCTGCTTCATGTGGGGTTCCTACATAGAAAATCAAAACAAAACACACAATAACCAAAAATCTACTATTATCCTACTACTAAAACAAATTAAAATCATCCAAAAATTTTAATATAATCTAGAGTTACTAGATTCAATCATCCTCCTCATAACCCATCTCCTCATCTCCTTCTCCCTCTCCTTAATCTTCGCTTTTAGGCTCTCCTTCTTGCTCAGATCGCGTAGGAACAAACATGTCTGGCGTAGGCCCATACATGTCAGGCGTATAATTGTGGACTTTGATATTGTTTTGACTTGTAAGTTCTTGAAATAGTGGCCTCAACTCTTGCATCCACTATATCACCTAATCTAGTTTCAAATGACTACTCTTACCAACTTCCTTTTGAGCTCGTGTCAACCCTTGTAATGAAGCTGGTGTGGCCATCACTTTTGTTGTCGTTTATTGCAATCTTTTATTTTTTTGGCCCGTAGCTCTGTGTACTGTTGGAAAATGATGTTGCTGATAATACCTCGTGATGGTTTTAGCGACTGCTCGGTAGCCATCATAGGCACGCCTGCTCTTTTGCATAATGCCATCACTAAATGACGGAAGAAAACTCTTACTTTTTGGCCACTAATACATCTTTTCATGTTCTGGTGGATCGATTTCTTGATACATACCTATTTTTTCTGTAAAATAGCATATAGTAAAACTGCTCGAAAGTTATTAACGTTAGATACATTTAAAATAGGGACTATTCATGTGCGCACAAATTGAATCCACATTTTAGCCTCTGGGAACATGATAGCTTGATTGAAGGAGGTTGGGATACTAGTACCTGGGCGATATTTCCATTTGCACCTTCCCTATGTTAAGTCGTTTATAATATTATTCATATCTATGTCCATATCTATGTCTCAAAAGTATTCTTAATCAGTTTAATCAATAAAATATTGGTCATAGTATAGAGCATTGTAAAAATCAAAAATAATTCGAGGGGTAACTTAAACTTCTATCCCCCGTATAGATATAATATCCCATATATACCCGTCAGTATTTTTAGACTCATTATTTTGCAAAGATGCATAGAATTCTTAAACTATCGAGACCACAATGATATCTTTTGGGATCATCCAAAAATGTTCCTAATCGCCTCCAGATGTACTAACGGTCAGAGTGTGAATACTGCTACAAAATATATGGAATTCAGGCAGTGTCCGTAAGTATACGGGTCAGGTAGTAATATCGTTACAACGAAGTAGGTAAGTACTCAGAGGATCGTACCTAAGGGATTACAGTTCGGGGAAGACTATTATCAAACCAATTACGGGAAATAATTACTAATCTACTTGAGTCATGAATTAGTAGTGTTAATATGTATGTAAGATGATAATAATATTAATAAACTAAATAAATTAAATTAAACCTAAAACTACTCCTAAGTTCATGTATTGACTTCTCCTATCCTTTATTTCTACTACACGAGTTCATTTAGCCTAGATCCAATTGTATTACCTAATTAATTATTGATGTAGGGTTCTAATCAATCAACTAGTCAATACCGTAGCAGGATCTTTCGATACTTTTAGTAGAATAACGAGTCAACAAGAACAACTTATTTTTTGACCTCATAGTTTAGTCCGATTCAGGGTTAAGGTGTTCACGGATAGGTCATACCAATTTTGGGTTAATTCCCATCTAAGTGACTCCATAGGGTTGTGAAGTCTAGATTTTAAGTTCTTCCCCTCCCAAACAGTTGATCTACGAAGAAACTCTATCCTTCAACCAATTAATTAGATTAGAACAGTTGAAACATGTGAGATATGTATATAGCATAAATTGATTCTAATCTTTACATAAACATTCAATTAAACAATGTTCAAGAAAGGTATATAAAGAATAGAATAAAGAAAAAGAGATGTTCATGGATTTATCGATGAAAACATGACACCGAAACAATCTCCACTCGAGAGAGTCTCACTTTAGAATAGGATCTTCCGATTAAAAGATCATAAAATACCCTAAGTAGAAACTAAGAAAAAAATAAAAACCCTAAGTATATTTTCTGTCTCCCTAAAATTGTATGTTTAAACTAATTACAATAGCTTTTATATAGGCTAAACTTGGAATATTAAAGTGCCTAAAATATTCTTAAAGTCTTTAGAGTTTGACTATGACAGATACTTCTAATTTTCTTAAAAAATGTAACTATTATGTGCAGGGGCTTTTTAGGCTGCGTAGGGGTGATGTTGCGACAATGGAGTCCAATGTCGCGACACAGGAGGGCCGTGTCATGACATTGAGGGAAATTTCACTCTAGAACTTGTTTTTGGCTTCTTCCTTCAATGTTGAGACATATGTGTCTTGGTTTTACAACGTAGGATATGAATCTTTAGCTCTTGACTTGACCTACAAGACCATGTAACCTTATTTAGATATATAAAATGTAAAAAAACTACTAGGAAGCATAAATTACTACTTTTAAGTATGAAACCTAAATATATATTAAAATGTTTTTATTAAGCTATGAAACAAGCTAAAGTTATGTGTAAAAAGGATGTAAATACTAGTGTCATTTGTGGCAGATCACTCCCCCACACTTAACTTGCTAAGCAACCAAAACACATATATTGGAAAAAGAGAAAAAAAAATTAGTACAAAAATGAATTAATTTCTTTCTTTAAAAAAGCTAAAGTTATTCAAGACGAATGTAACTAAGAACCTCACATCAAAACTCCCCCACACTTAACTTTTTGCTTGTCCTCAAGCAAACCAAGTCTAGCTTATAGCATGCATTAAGTAGATGTCCCTTGCTTTTTATTATTACTAAGAACATGATGTCAAATATTAAAGGTATAACAATTCATATCACATATCTAACTTATTCTTGATAGTTCGATGCCTTGAAATTTTTTAATGTAAATTAGGATTAGTTTACAAAGTTACATTACTAAAAAATTAGAAATAATTACCGTGACCAAATGTTTCACAATATCACGATTAACATAAATCAAGTAGATATGTAGTAGAAAAAATCATATGAATAAAAAAACATTCATTAAATAAAATTTTTAGCAATTCTGGAAGATTATGCATAAAAAATGCTTAAGTCGCATTGGTCTTCTAGGTTTGTAACGTTCCGAGGCTTAGGATGGCATGAGTTCAAAGAAAAATATGGCTCAAAATGGTTCAAACACTAGAAATAGTTAGGCAAAGGACATTGTTCCCTTTCTTTCCCCTTAATGTGCCATCCAAGCTCACCGCCTTTTGTCTCCCTCTCTTACGTACCTTATCTCTCCATGTAGGAAGATACAATATAATACTATCAAATATGGTCGGCTTAACGAATTTTGGTACACTGAGGGCTGAGTTTCCTCTCACTGTTGTGAATTTTTGTTTTGTCACTTTGACTTTTTACTCTTTTCTTAGTCATAGTGCTTTTGTTTTTGTTTTGTACTTTTTCTTCTCTTTTTTACTTTATACTTCTCCTAAATTTTTCTTTGTCACAAATTTTTGCTCAACCTATAATCTTTGTATAACATTGTTTCTTCTTTTTTTCACTCTTTTGTTTTTTTTTTATCATCGTGATGTATCTACCTAAACCCTTAATATATATGGCCTGACATTTATTTCATAATGTATTAAAGGAGCTAGAATAGGGAAGAGTTCAAGTTTTATGTGTGGTCTTTGGGTTTCAATTTTGTTGGTTCATCAAAAAGGAGTTATCAAGCTCAAATAAGGAGACTAGAGATTCATAGCATTAATGTATGGTGATTTGAGAGCTGGCTATTCAAACAATGCCTTACGTCATCGCTAAGCATCCCACCACACACAATTTCTTTCATGCATCAAATTAAACTGAATGAATAATAATCAATTTAAGCATTCATGTCTCTATGACTATCTAAAAGACTTATATCTCATATGACATCATCAAACATTCTTACTTAGTTACTTCTAATCTATTATGCAATTTACTACGTAACCTAATCAATTCCCCTTCAAAATAATCACATTATTTCATATTAATAAGAAATTTCATGCTTGACAAAAACCATTAAATGCTTTATTATTTTAAACCACTATTCACAGTGTTAATATAATCCAAGCATCAAGCAACAAAGAAATAAATATTTTTTTAAATAAATAATCAACCAAAGTAAAGTAAATGCACAAACGAAATCATACAAAAACTAATCATATGTACTTTCCCCCACACTTTAGAACATACATTTCCCTTAGTGTAAAACAATTAAAGTGCAAAAACAAGAAAACTTCCCTGAATCAGTTGAATCCTTGTTGTTATGATAATCTTGAGTTTTGTGTGCTCTAAGTGGACGAAAAAGTACCTAAAAAATAGCACGACAAGAAATATGAAATATGGTGTAATAAATAAAAATAAAAAAGAGGAAAAATAATAAATGTCGATAATGGAAGACAAAACGTCTCAGATGAACTTGGCCTTTCAATGTTGTGAGGCCATGTTTTGTCTAGGATGTCGTGACATAATGGTGCGACGTCACGACATCGAGCCCAATTTCTAGTTTCTTCAATTTTTTTCAGTTTTGTCACTCCATTTCATCTACACTTGCTGTGGGAAAAAAACTAAACAGAACTAAGATTGATAAAATAAACGAATAAATAAATAAAACTAACAAAATTTAAAGTATGAAAGATAAGTTCTTTTAAAACCCAAGACGATCCTTGTCACCACCATAAAAGAACTTCCAAATGGTTCTCGACACTTTGATCCATCGTTTGTTCCATTATCAATAAATATAAACCAGCCCCTTCAGCCGATCCCAATGATGTTGCCTTATTTTTGCCCGACGTAACAACCACATTAAAAGTCATTTGATACCAAATTCGAGCCAACCCCAAATCACTTTCTGGGTTTTATTGCCTTGAGCTTCCTCCCTTCCATGTCGTGTGAAGTTTTGGTCACTCGAGCTTTATTGCCTTTGTCAGAAGAGAATGAGTTAAACTCATCGACCTCTTCAGCTGATACTTTTCTTCTATGGCTAGAAAGTGTATTGGCTTTTCTACACTTCCATTTAGAATTGATTTAAGTTCTCTGTTAGTGGTTACTTCTGCTTTTACGTCATCAACTACATCTACTGTTATGTCTGATTCTACGTCAATTGGATCAGAGACCACTTCGGTCATATGCAATTCATCCCCATGATCTCCGGTTCAAAACACTTGTTGACAACTATTATCTAATTCAGGGTGGTTAATGATAATATGGGGATCCTTTAGATCAAGGTTGGGAAAATCATGCACGGCCTCTTCCCTTGGAGGTAACGTCTCAGATATCTCTTGGAGCATTTTTCTCATCCGTTCCATCATGTCTGACATGTTTGATAATCATCCAGAGCTGGACGGCTCAATAGTTTCACATGAAGGAATTGTATACAAATCACAAAGAGATTCATCTGAGTGTTTGGGTATATCATTGTCTTTGTCCTATGACTCATAAAGAGGTTCGTATGAGTACTCATTATGCCTAAACCCATTATCATCACTCCATTGGTTCTTCGTGGCTCTATTCGACCAACCTGTTATGTAATTCCATTCGTTGTCCCAAGAAGTCCTTTCATCATTAAACCACCTGTAATCAAAATTTTCCATAATTTAATATTCTAGTCAATAAGGTAAATAAAAAAATTGAGAAAATAACACAATTAATGATTATAAAAATTAGTACACTATCTAAATAGTTCGTCTTTCGACTAATATTATTTACAAATAATCGATTCAATAACAATTATCATCGTCGCAATCCCCTGTAATAACGCCAACAACTTGACCGTCTTCAAACGTACTAACATCCAAAGTGTGAATACAGCTACAAAATATATGGAATTGAGACAATGTCTGCACGTTGATAGCACTAGAAAGAACATAGGTTTAGTAATTTGGTTTTTGCCCTTACTTATTGGTTAAATTGTTCCCATTTAGTTATTCTTAGCATAAATTTTAACATTTTTACTTTAGTAATTTGCATTTTATAACTCAGTGAATCCTAGCCTATTTTATCCTTAATTTTGCTATCTTTTGGCATTAATGTTGTTGCATAAGTGAATTCTAGATTGCGTCTAGAATTGTTGTTGCACTTGACAACTATCTCGATAAGAATTAAAATTACATGAGCTATCTAGTCTGGTATAACCAACTTGTACGTACAAGGACAGAATAATTTTAAGGAAAGGACAAATGTACTATTAGAGGAGGAAATAAAAGGTGGACGTGAGAAGAAAAAGAGGGCTTTTCTTTTCCTCAGATCATCATCTTCATCATCCAATCTTGAAGCTTGTGACTAGGGCAGCTTAAGCCTCTCACGGGTGAGTCAACCTGAAAACTAGATGTAGACTAGCTTCTAATGAAAGGAACTAAGTCCGAGACAAGAGGAAATAGAGAGGTTCAGTCGAGTTGTCTAGGACTAGTATTCTCTAATTGATTCTTTCTTATTTCTTTATGAATGCTGGTGATTATTCTCTGTTTTTTTGTTTATATGGAAGTACACATGAATTCTTGATTACATGTTATCTTATTCAATCTTTCTTTTATTATTTAATCTTGGATTTTGAATTTTTTTACACGGAAGTGTTATTGCAGTCATTAACACTAGAAAGTGTAGTGATGTTTGAGCCAACAAGCATTACAACGGAAGTTGAGTGAGGATTAGAGGAATTTAGTCCACTTGTTCTTTATAGTGTCGTATTGGCATCATCGGAAGGTGAGGTTAGTATGCATGTTTAAGTCTCGAATTAAATAGAGGAGTGATGCTGAGTAAGATATACATTGAGCTTTATTGTTTCAACGATCACCTATCTTTTTATACCTTGTGAGCACTTAGTAGTCTGCTGAAGATTCATGTTGGGGATCCTAGTTTATCATTATCATATTTTATTTTATCATTTTCAAGTTACTACATCGACAACTATTCTCACAATTTATCTCGTCTCCATCTAGTTGTTGCACCAGCATTAATAGAGAAAAGACTACCATCCCTGTGGGATTGATATCCGACAGACTCACATCTGTCTACTATACTTGCATTGACGGTTTATGCTTGCACATTATTATTGTGAAGTTAAATAGCCAATCTCACTTATATGAGTCAGGTTGTAATATAGCTACAATGAAGTAGGTAAATACTCCGAGGATCATACCCAGGGGATTGCAGTTTGGGGAAGACTGTTATCAAACCAATTACGGGAAATAATTACTAAACTACTTGAGTCATGAATTAGTAGTGTTAATATGGAAGTAAGATGATAATAATATTAATAAACTAAATAAATTGAATTTAATGTAAATCTACTCCTAAGTTCATGTATTGATTTCTCCTATCCCTTGTTTTTACTACACGAGTTCCTTTAGCCTAGATCCAATTGCTTTACCAAATTAATTATTGTAGGGTTCTAATCAATCAACTAGTCGATACCCTAGTAGGATCTTCCAATACGTCCACTAGAATAATGTGTTAGTAAGAACTATCTATCTTCCGACCTCATAGTCCAGACCGGTTTGGGGTTAAGGTGTTCATAGATAGGTCATATTAATTTTGGGTTAGTTCCCACCTAAATGATTTCCTAGGGTTGTCAAGCCTAAGGTTTAAGGTGTTCCTCTCCCAAATAGTTGATCCGATAAGAAACTCTATCTTTCAATCAATTAATAAGATTAAAATAGTTGAAACATACGAGATATGTATAAAGCATAAATTGATTCTAATCTTTACACAAACATTCTAAAGGACAAGAGATGCTTATGTATTTATCGATGAAAGCATGACTCTGGAACAATCTTTACTCGTGAGAGTCTCACTTCGGAATAGGATCTTCCATTTACAAGAACATAAAATACCCAAAGTAGAAACTAAGAATCAAATAAAAACCCTAAGTATATTTTCTGTCTCCCTAAAATTGTGTGTTTAAACTGATTACAATGGCCTTTATATAGGATAAACTTGGAACTATTACGTGCAGGGACTTTTTGGGCAATGCAGGGGCGATGTTGCAACACAAGCCTATAATGTTGCAACATCAGAGTCCAATGTCGCAACACAAGAGGGTCGTGTAGCAATATCGAGGGAAATTCCACTCTAGAACTTGTTTTTCGCTTTTGTCTCCGATGTTGAGACATCAATGTCTTGGTGTCGCGATTTAGGCATCAGTTTTGGCCTGAATATGCATCTTTAGCTCCTGACTTGATGTATAAGACCATGTAACCTTATTTAGATATATAAAATGTAACAAAAACTACTACAAGGCATAAATTACTACTTTAAGTATGAAAGCCTAAATATATACTAAGATTATTTGATTTAGCTATTAAACAAGCTAAAGTTATGTGTAAAAAAGATGTACATACTAGTGTAATTCATGTCAGGTCAATTCCCACCTATGGTACCTAACTATAGGCGATATCTCCTTACAAATGATCATTGATGGATCATGTCCCCTCTATTGAATGAATGTTTTCCCTTGAAGGTCATTAAAATATTTTTCAACATTTGGGTTCAAAAAACTAAAGGGGTTTTGAATCGTCGATGGCTCTAGTTCATTAGTTCATGTAATCTTTCTAGGAGGCATTATGTTTAAATCAATAACTGAAACAAAATATTAAGCAAAGAAATTCAATGAAACAATAAATGTTTGAGCTAGGAACCCTTAACCTCGTAAAAGTCATTGAATTCCTTATTTCATACAATGGTTTTGTTCCCTTGAGTGCTTTCGTTCTTTACTGTACCAAATATTATTAGAAGATAGAGTTTTTCCAAACAAATCAAAATGAAGAGGTGAAAATTTTAGTTTTAGGGTTTAAGGGTTTTAAAGAGGTTTGAAAAAGATTAAGGCGTTAAGAGGTGACTAAATAGGTGGATAATATGTTTTTAGGTTATAATTTAGGTGTTCTGAGGGTTAAAGGTTAGGTGAAATGGTTGTTAAGCTATCGAGTTGCGCGAACGGGTCGGGTCAAACCTGTAGAAAATTACAACGATGTCACGACATAGGGGTTCCGTGTGGCGACATCCCTATTAGTTTGCTGACGTTGCGGCACCATAGTGTTGTGTTACGACACAGCATTCAATTTTGAAAACTTGAGGAAACTGTCTTCTTCGTCACGACGAAAAAGTGCCATGTCGCATCATTTAGGTGCTTTCTCTAGTAGGTTCATTCTTCATGTTGTATTATGACACAGGGGTGTCATGTTGCGACACTGACTATGTTTGAGCTTAAATTTTCCATTTTTAGGATGTTTCAGTCTATAATAAACATACACCTACTATAAGTTAGAATCTAAACTACATGGTTATTAGAATATACAAAAATATACAAGAAAACTTTATCTAAGGTTTTGTCACGTTTTACTGTTGGATTCATCTAGTAATTCCATCTACACATTCCCATTGGAGCTTCTTTCAGCATTTGTCCACCGGCCATTATGTCCCTTCATTTTTTTTCACTTTTATCCTTCCTTATACCTACTCTTTATCCCTACATTAATCATATTAATAGTATCCCTGGATTCAAGGTAGTTAGATTCGAAGGTAAATATGTAATGACACTACTCTCCTAGTTTTCTTCAGCTTTCCTCACTTTGGTGAGATCCACATATAAAAGTTACAGTTTCACCATTAATCTTCATTGTTAATTCATTTTTCTATAGATCAATGGTAGATTTGGATGTGGCCAAAAAATGTCTTCCCAACAAGATTGGTATCCCTCGATCCTCTGCAAAATCCAAATCTACAAAATCTGTCGGGATAATAAAACTGCGCACCTTGACTAAGACATCCTTTAGCACTCCCTTAGATTAGACTACAGATCTGTCAACTAGCTTCAATGTAATTTGAGTGTTTTTGAGCTCCCCTACCCTGAGTTTTTCATAAATAGATAATGGCATTGGGTTTATAGTAGCTCCTAAATCACATTAGAATTTTAAAACTTCCCAGGTCTTTCAGTTTCTAGGGTACTTGTCTGGAAATAATAGCACTACAAGATGCATTTATGTTGACTTGCTCTCCTACCTTAACATTCCTATGCCTAGACTGACCACCTTCAGATGTACTAATGTCCAGAGTGTGAATACTGTTACAAAGTATATGGAATTTGAGGTAGTGTCCCCAAGTATACGGGTTAGGTTGTAATATAGTTTGTTTACAACAAAACACTTCGTAACTATTTTAAGGATCATACCCAAGGGAGGTTATTAATTATAACCTAAACGCAAATAGCTCTAATTAGTACTTTAAATAAACTATATTATGATTAAACATAAATAAAGGTTTTTTGGTTTTTATAATTAAAGGACTAAAAATAACATAAATAAAATGAGTTGTCCAAGAAATAGATTATAAACTCGATCAAATGTATACATGGGTAATTAGCCCGCTATGATAATCCTTATCAACTGTCGTTTTCGGGTTCCACGTCAATTAACCATTCACTATCTATAACAGCCAATTTTTTTTGTGGTGTGGGAAACAGTGGCTTTGGGGCCACCAAATCCGATGAGTAAGTTCATAAATATTATTACTTAATATTAACGAGTCAGATATGGTTTTAAAAAGGTTTTTGATTTGATAATTTATGCTATTCGAATGATTACTTATGCTCAAGTGGTAAGGCCCTAAGGTGAAGTGGTTTTAGAAAATGAGGTATCGGGACCTCGTTTCTATAAACTAAGTCATAAATATTTTTATAAATATTTATAGAGTGTCATTAAGATGGTATTAAGTTTTCTTTAAGAAATTTGAACATTTCGATAGTTAATTAATTAAAAAGGACTAAATCGTAAAAGATGTAAAATTTGATCACTATTTGATTTGAGTGATTAAATGGTTTATTGAATAAAGGAAAAGGGACTTATATGGTAGACAATTATGGGCATGAAATTGGTGTTTTATTTATTTATTAACCAAGGTTAAATGGTAATTTGATAATTAATTAAATTAAATAAAACATAAGTAAAAGATAATGGTTGTCATCATCCTTTCTCATTTTTGTTTCAACTGAAGGTCATGGCTATGGAGAAGCTAGGTTTGGCCATGTTTTATTTCATGCATGGTGAGCCATTTTTCACCCGTTTTTAATAATTTTTATGTTTTTGAGATCGTTGCAAATAGGTCAAACTAGTTCGTACCTTCGATTTTGAAACAGTTAAAGATATTGAATGTTTCCATTGATGAACCTTGTGATTTTAGATGTTAAATTATGAATTTGAAGTGTTAGTTGGTATTTAAAAGTATTTTGTTAAGTTATTTTTAATGAATTTACCGATTAGGGACTAAATTATTGAAATAATAAAAGTACAATGATTTGATGTGAAATTGTTGCAAAAACATGACTAAATTAAATAAACGTATAATTTTAGGGGTAATTTTTTTAAAATGTCAAAAATGACTAACTTGCATAAAATACATTGTTTTAGTATCTAAATTAGTAGATTGAATAAAATTTTTAATTTAGATCAAGATCGAGTGGAAAATTAGGGAGAATGAAAAATTACCAAAATACTCTTGTACTTTGTCATTTTTGCAATTTAGCTAGGTAAGTTCATACATGAAAATAGAGTGTTAAATTGTTTTTTTAAATGCTATCATGTTATATTATCATATTATGTCTCGATAGAAAAATTGAACAAAGTATTGACGCCTATCAAATATGAAAAGGGATGATTTCGACCATCGAATATGAAAAGGGATGGTGACGATCATCGAATATGAAAAGGGATGGTGACGACCATCGAATATGAAAAGGGATGGTTTCAACCATCGAATATGAAATGGGATGGTTTCGACCATCGATTTATGAAAAGGGATGGTAACTATCATCGATTAATGAAAGGGGATGGTTTCGACCAACGATTTGTGAGAAGGGATGGTGACGACCATTTATTAAAGAAAAGGGACGGTTTCGACCATCGTTTAGCACACTTTTGTGAGCTCCAGTAAGGGTTCTGATTGACTTCACAACGACAAATATGGAAAGGTATGATGTACCAATGATCAAAGTACGAATATTCATGATTATGAAAGGTATGATTTAAGTGATGCTATATTTATCATATCTTACCATGTGACGATGTTGCTAAGTTATGTGTTAAATCATTACCTTGTGACTATGGTAAATGTTATGTTTATGTCTTTTGAGTTATGGAAATGAAATGGTAAATGTTCAATATGAACCAAGAAATGTGTGTATGAAACTTATTGAAATGGTGATACATGGAAAACATGATATGTTATGTATGTTAAGTTCACGTGAATTATTTTGAATTATGGTAACATGTGTTGTTGTTGGAGCTTAGGCTTGTGCCAAGTTTATGATTGAATTATATCATGTTTAATCTTAATGAAATACATTGAAACGGTAAGTGCTCAATTGGTAACGTGCTTTTGTCCATGAAAAGGTGGAATAAATCAAAGTATATAATTTCTTATGCAATGGTTGATTATGTAATTGATTCCAAAAGAGCTATGTTTAACTACACTAGCTTGTAGTCATGGTTGATGTTATGCTTATAACTTGTGTGTTATCCATATGAAACGGGTGAGGAAAGGTAATGAATTGGTAAATTCATAGTTGAAATGAAAATTTACAAAAAAAGAGTAATGAGTTTTGATGATGTATTACATGTGAGAAATTTACGTATGCTATGGATGAATATACCTATATCACGGATAAATCACTAAGTCGGGAATTGTTAATGTTGTTTATGCTTATTATAAGCATTGGGAATAGAATGAAAAGAGAATAAATTGAAAAGTGTATAATCTTATAGAAAGGTTGCTTATTATCTTGTAAGTCCCATAAAATCCTATCATGTTATGAATGATAAATATATGTGACATTAATGAACTTACTCATTTG
>CM025248.1:13341101-13352127 GCA_013677275.1 Gossypium schwendimanii
TATGAATGATAAATATATGTGACATTAATGAACTTACTCATTTGTGAGTTGTTGATCATATCAATTTATGAATCTTATGGCATTGGCATTGGCATTGGCATAGGTTTATGTTTATTCTATAAAGTATATCATTCAAATGGAATATCATGCTTAAAGTTTATACGAACTTACTAAGCATACATTGCTTACATAGATATTTTCCTTTACTTTATAGATTATCGAAAGCTCAATCGGATTGGAAGCTAGTCGGAGATTCATCACACTATCCATCAATTTTATCGATAGGTTTTGATGCTTTGGTCATGTTTATAATGGCATGTATAGGTGGACTATATCTAATTTTTAGATAATGATATTGGCATGTAATGTTGCTTTAAATTTGTGAAACTTATGTTATTTTGATGCCTTGATGGTTGGTGTTCTTTTGGCACTTTGATGCATAACTGTTGGTGTTTATATGGTCAAAATGATGCATGGTTTTATAGCCAAAGTGGTATGTGTTGGCATGTTTGCAAAGTGATCATTTAGGGCCTGTATTGATATAGAATTTAAAATCAAGTATGTTTGGTTGAATTATGACAATTTGGACCTAAAAATGGTATGTATATATATTGGATGTTCAAACCATTTGGTAATGGCTTGTATAGTGTCATTTTTATGGTTTTGGTACATGAGAGAAGTGATCCAAATGGTAAAGCTAATTTGCTACGGCATGAACCTAGTATGGTAAAGTTGGTATGGGACAATTGTCGTATGTTTTTGTTTGGAAACAAACCAATTGATAAATGGTTAAATATGCTCAAGTTTAGGTATGTTTAATGTATGTGTTTGAGGTGCCTTTATGGTATATTGGTTGAATGGAATTTGGTCATATGGAATTGGTCATTTTATGCATGGTTGAACATGTTTTGATTCCTTGGTCATATGTGCAAATGACTTGTTTAGGTGTGCTTGAATTGGGTGAAAGAAATGACTTGAATTTGGCCTATTTCTTGTCCACACAGCCTAAGACATAGGTGTGTGTCTCAGCCGTGTGTCACACACGGCCATGCAACACAACCGTGTATCCCCTGTATTTTTCTAAAGGTTGCATTTCGAGAGTTACACGACCTGGTACACAAGAGTGTGGCTTTGCCATTGAACCAAGTCAAAGAGTTACACGAGCATGGACACGAGCCGGGACATGGCTATGTGTCCCTACTTTGAATGTCCACATGGCTTGAGACACGGGCGTGAGTCACACGACCGTGTGACACCTGCAGTGTGAATTTTTTCTATATTTTTTCATGAAGTTTTAAATGTTTCTGATTTAGTCCCGAATAATTTCTAAAGTATTTCTAAGGCCTCGAGGGCTCGAATAAGGGACGATATGCATGTATTTGAATGGAATATGATATGATTCATGAAATATTTTGAAATGAATGTTTTCATGTTACAGTTTTATGATAATGCTTCTCAACCCTATTCTGACGACGGATACGAGTTAGGGGTGTACATTATCTCAACAAGATCTTCTGATCTTCCACTAAAAGAATGAGTCGGCAAGGACTATTTATCTTTCGACCTCACAATCTAGATCGGCTTGGGGTGAAGGTGTTCACGGATAAGCCATACAAATTTTGGGTTCATTCCCACCTTGATGACTTCCTAGGGTTGTTAGGCCTAGGGTTTTAGGTTTTGCCTCTCCCAAATAGCTGATTTGTTGGGTAACCCTATAAAATAGTTAATAGATCATACATCCACTCGCTAATCTCCCATATGAGGATTAGTTCCTCGTGGGATCAATAAACATCATAAACTTGGTACTGCATATATATATAAAGAATAAAACAAAAGGTAGAGTTTAGAGCATCCTATTTGTATTTGATATATGAAGTGTTGAAATCCTCAAAAATTTGATTGCATCTACTAATTAGTTTCTCCGAAGAACACTAACGAAAAGAACTAAAAAAAAGTCTATGCCCTAAGAGAAAGAAAAATAAATTGAAAACTAAATTCTATAAAGGAAAGTAATAATATCAAAAGTTGTTCTTTAACAAGTGTTTAAGAGCCTATTTATTAGACTTAGGGTTGCCGTCGACCCCAACCATAGTTATATGGTGCTCTTATATTTAACTTTTGATTGTATAGACCAAAACACCCCTAAGTCGTATGTGTTTACCGTGCAGGACTAATGTCGCAACATCAAAGGCAATATGCTCATATTCAAGCTATCTTCAATAGTGTGTCGCGACATCCTCAAGTTGTGTCATGACACTGAAGGCAGTCTTGGAATTCTTCTATTTTGCTCCCTATGGTCTCCTACACACGGAAAAAGTATATGTACTTACTTTAAGGCCTCATTTTGCCCCTAAGGTCAATAAAAGACTCAAATTACACTTTTTATTGAATGTAAATGAAAGTATGAAAACTCGACTAAAACATAACAAAAGTTCTTGTATTCAAGCACCTCAAATGCAAAAACTAGTTTAATAGCTACACAGAATTACGATAGATAAAACTTCCCCACACTTAACTAATTTCTTATCGTCAAGCAATGTAAACATAAAATTAAAATAAATGAAAGAGAAGGTATGAAAAAAATTGGTTATAAATAAAAGTAAACAGAATGAAAAAATGTAAAAAAAATTGACTTGGTTTCTTTCTTTAAATAAGCTAGAATTAGTAAAGATGGATGCAAGTAGAAACCACACACCTAGCCTCCCCTACACTTAACTTTTTGGTTGTCCTCAAGCAAACCAAGTCTAGACATATAGCATGCAATAAAAAGACGTCCCTTGGATTTTACTGCTGCTAAGAACATGATTGCTAAATATGAAAGGTAAAACAATTCTTTTTGCACAATAACTTAGTCTTGATAGTTCGATGCTTTGAAAATTTTTAAAGCAAAACAAGATTAGTTTACAAAGTTACATTACTAACAAATTAGAAGTAATTCCCATGGCCAAATATTTAACAATATCACCATTAACATAAATCAAATAGATATGTACTAGACACAATCATGTGAATTAGAAAATATTCATTGAGTATAATTGTTAGCAATTTTAGAATGTTATGCACGGAGAACGCTTAAGTCACATTGGTCTTCTAGGCTTGTAAAGTTTTGAGGCTTAGAACGATATGAGTTCAAAGAAAGATATGGCTCAAAATAGTCAGAATATGATGAATTGTGTGTATGGGTGTATGTGATACTATGAAGCAGCTATCTGTATATGCTTGGAATGTATATTGTGCAATGTGATTGTGTAGATGCAGATGAAGCATGTATTGAGGTATGATTTCATTAAAAAATGGGTTAGCCTACCTGAATATATGTTTATATTTGATATGTGATGTGAGATTGAAAATGTTTGGGAATGGGGTGTATCTAAGTGTGTAGAGGTTGTGATGTGAGTTTGTATATCAAGATGATACTCAATGAAGTCTGTTGGAAGAGTAAACATGAATTCTGATATGAATAATCTTAAGAAAAGGCCAGGGCCATGGCACATTCTTGAAAGGTCCGATGAGCTGCATTTATCGACTGAGGTTCTCTGCGTTTCCTAGGGTGATGATGGAAAACCCTCACGCGATGTGAGTTTAGGCAAATCCATTTTACAAGAACAGAAGTTCATGGGGTGCCTACGTGGCATTCTATTGGCCTTTGTGGCATACTCTGTATATAGCCATTATGACATATTCTAATTGGGCCTTTGTGGCATTCTATTAGCCTTGGTGGCATAATATGGTCTTTATGGCGTATTCTGATTGGGCTTTTGTGGCATTCTGTTCGCCTTTGTGACATTATGTTAGCCTTTGTGGCGTACTCTGTTTATTGACTTCGTGGTGTATTCTGTCTAGCCCTAATGGAAAACTCTGGTAAGTTTATGTTAAGGATATGATCTATCTGAAGCTTTAGTGTGAAAAGTTTTCTGATAAATCAAATAAGTCTTAAAGGAAGTTTCTTGAAAGGAAGCATGATTTAGTATGATCAAAGAGGGTATCCGTATAATATAGAAAATGGGCGTATTCGATATAAGAGTCCGTCAATTTGAATTATCATGCTATTAAGATGGAATTCTGAGTTAACTAGCATTCATTGTATCTGCATAGTATTATGTCTTGTTTTAAGCTCTAATGGAATCTGAGTTGTTCGTTATACTGGCTGTCTTGTGCCCTATAATAAGGAGGTGCATAATTCTAATAAATGATCTAGAGGGTTCTCCATTATTTTGAGTATGTGTTGGTTTGAATTAGGGTATGGTCTAAATTATGATTTGACAAGATTAGTATGGATATCTGCCAAAAGTGCGAACTGTAAATGGTGTCGGCCAAGAATAGTGCCTACAATTATCTATTCAAGAGTAACTATTGGAAGTTGTTTGAAGAGAAAAGAAGACGATAACATTGACTAACAAGATTTGAAGTCAGCCAAGTAGTTGAATGGATAAGGTTATGTTAAGAATGATAAGTAATGTATAAGTACGAAATTATATAACTGACAGTGCGAAGGTGTCTGCCAAAGATATATATATAGGGAGATTCAAAAATTCAAGATGAAGAATTTATCAAGAAAGGTTAAAAGGTATATTGTGATCAAAACTCAATAAGTTCCTATGAACTTACTAGTGTTATGTTTATATTTTACATGTCGTTGTTATGTGAGAAAGCTAGGAGACATAATGTCAAGAATGCACCGGAGATGCTGCTAGCGGGCACACTATGCATACAGTGGGTGTTTTGAAAAGAATTGGCATTTTTTAGGACTATGACCTAAGAGAGTATCCTTTGCAAACCATGTGTTATAATAAAATAAACAAAAAAAAATGTTTTAAGTAAGGGAAATTATTAACTATTTTTCTAAATTTTGTTAAGTGAATTATATGGTAACACCTAAGATCTGGACCCTGTGAATCAGGTCAAGTTGAGGGCATTACAGGAACCTTCTCTCACTCAATATTTTAAAAACATGCAAGGTTTTTAATATCTAGTTTGAATCATGAACGATTAAGAAATGCATGACAAGTACATGTGGCATTATTTTCTTAAACTATATGGCATGCTTTTCATACATATGCATGAACATACTTTTGCAGTTAATTTAAATATCATCATGCTATCATATAAAAGCGTAAAATTAAATGACTTTGACCAGCCAAAATTTTCATGATTCCATCCTAGAAGAATAAAAAATAAGACTACAATGGCTACCTTAAAGCATACTTTGGGCCTTTTCGTTGAATGTTAAATTCTTGAATTTTTGGGTTTTTTTCCCAAAACCTCTACTAACTTGAACAACACCAAAAGGATATGTTGTTGAATTGTTACCACCAATAGGACTCCCACTGCCATTATGGTTGATGTTGTCGTCGCCATCATTGGGTCACCGCCATCACCATCTTCAAACCGCAGTCGACCACCGTTGAACCACCATCAGCCTTTGTTGGCGGACCACCCTCATTCATTTTTTAGTTGGCTAGGTAGAGTTTGCACTATCCTAATCAATCTGTGATGTGTCTTGGTTCTCTTAGATTCATCAAAAAATTTTGTTACAGAATAATTTTGTCTATTTCCTACTCACATGAATTATTCTAAAAAAAAAATAAAGCAATTCCTATGTGAAGATGATAGTTCATGATCTAATTGCATATACCCCAAAAAATTTAATAATAATAACAATAAAATTTATGGGAATCACAACTTTAGAAGAATTATTTTATCATGTAAATAATAAAGTATTAACCATACATTCATCCATATACATAACCAAAAACATGCTAATAATTACAAGAATGTCATTATAACACCCTTTATCTGATCTGGTCGTCGAACCTAAGCTACAAAGTGATACAGTCATTACCAGAATAGAAAGCATTCAATTCACATTGATTATTTCAATTAAACATGAAATTACTTCATAAATACACAATTAAGATTTTAAATAAACATGAATCATACAATCATGATTGATTCAATGTGAAATCATCAAATATAATTCTTCTAGGACCTTATACGTGTTTACATATGCTCTAATATCAACCTAGAATTTAACTAGGACTAATTTGCAGCATTTCCAAATCTACAGTACTCACACGGGCATGTGGCTAGCTCATGTTACAAACGGGAATCGTGTACTTCTGATGCACCCTATTTTTCAGTGGCGCACAGTTGTGTCACTAGCTCGCGTGACCAAACCGTGTAACACAAAATGTGTCATTTTGTATTGACCACCTCTAAACATACTAACATCCAAAGTGTGAATACTGTAATAAAATAGAGAATTACGAGGCGGTATCAGCAAGTATATGGGTTGAGTTGTAATATAGATTTTACAACAAAGTAGGTGAGTACTTCGAGGATCGTACCCAAGAGAGGCGAGTACTAAATCAATTTTAACCTAAACAATTAAATATCTAATTAATACTCCTTAATCAGTTATAGTACGAGAGTAAAACAAGAAGTATTTCTAGGGTTTATAAACTAATAGAGTAAAATCACATAAAAGAATTAAAACTACAAGACATAGGGATCAATAAGGTGAATCAAATCTCAATATGGGTGATTAGCTCGCTTCGACAATCCCAATTAAATGTCGTCTCGAGTTCCTCATAACCCAACTAGTCGCTAACCTAGCAAGATCTTCCAATCTTTTGCTAACATGACAAGTCAGTAAGAACTACTTATCTTCTAACCTCACAGTCTAGACTGGCTTGGTGTAATGCCCTAGAATTTGGCTCTAGAAGTATTAGGCCTTCAGCAAGGGAACGGTTAGGAAACTATACACAAAAGTATGTCTACTTTAGTGGTTAAGGGTTTGAGAGGATTTGGAAAAGTCTTGGGTTCAAACCTGGGCTTTAGCAAAAATTTTGGTTTTAAGTGGAAAAACCCTGGATGCTTGGATGTAGGCCTTTTAAATTATTGTGTTAAAAAATGTCATAAAGAAGGTTGTGGTCTAGTGGTTGTGGCGTCATTAAAGTTGCAAGGGAGTCTTGGCTCTTGCAATTTATTTTGGTTTTTCTTTTAAGGGAACCTGGACTTTGGCCTTTAGACCTTTTAGTAAATTGAAGATGAAATGTGACACAAAAGAGCTTGTGGCAAGGAGGCAAGTGGCGTGTTGAGCTATTGAGTGGAGCTTGGGTTCGAATCCCATTGCAAGCAAAAAGGATATTTATTTTTCTAGCATGAGGCGGCAGGAGTTTGAGGTGGTTTCAAACTCGGGTGAGAGTTTGAATGGGTCTTGGAGGGTGTTACGAAGGATATCAAGGAGGGATAAGAGGAGAGATTTTAGAAGAACCTTAAGGAATTCGAATTAGGGTGTTCTAGTCGATTGGGAGACTTTTTTGTGCAATTCGACTAAGGGGGTCTTTAGGTATGCATTTCGGTAATTTGTGAGTGAATATGTGCCGAATTTCCTCTCTGTCATTTGGGGTTTTTGTTCTTTTTGGCGATTCTAGCTTCTTTTCCCCTAGTGCTGTTTCCGCAAGTTATCTTTCGTTCTCTTTTGGGATTTGATTAGTGTAAGTTTTAGTTTTGAAATCCTTATTCTCAACTTTCTTTCTTCTATTTTTTGCCGAATCACACTACTCGTTTTCCTCTCACTCCTTCGTGACCGATTCTCCCCTCCTTACCTCTTCACTTAGTTTCGGTTTAGTGGTTCTTCTCTGGTAATAGTGAGTACAATCATTTCTGGTTAGTATTTTTTTAAGATCTTTTTCATGTGATCTCTACTTTAAGCCGAATACTTCTCCATGCTCACTTCCTGAGGTTCCTGTCTATTGGGCATCTAGGCTTTGACAAGTGGTCAACTGCTTCATTGTTCTACCGTTCCTCTCAGTTGATTTGGTGTGCTCAAATCTTTCCCCCGGCATTAAATTGTTTTGGGGGTAAGTGGTGTTAACTAAATACTCTATGACTTAATATTGAGACTTTAAGCCATATTCTTGAAATTAGTTTTGCCTAATAAGCTTTGTTGTCTGAGCAGATAATCATCGAGATCGATCCTTAGTTAGTGTTAAGAGCAATAAAGCCTTTTTGCTCATTCAAGGTAAGGCTTTGAGATTGTATGTTTAGGAATCCTAATGTTCGGAAGACTAACAATATGATTTGATGGAAAATAGGCTTTGAAGCATGTGGACGATTCGTACTTTTTGCAATCAGGTGTGTATCTGTACACCGTAAGTCATTACCGTTGTAAAGCAGAAAGAGTGAGTGTAATCACACTGTCTCTTCTGTGAATCGAAAAAAGTCAAAAAGCAGAAAAGCCAAAAATAAGGCGATTGAGGCCACATGGGCCTGTGAACGCTCATGCGGTGAACCGAGCCCACAACACATGGTGTTAGACTGTAGGGGCCACCACGAGCGTTCTCATGCTCTTAGGTCGTTATGGGCCGCATTGAGCTGAAATGGGTCGTGTGGGGCCAATGGGCTCATGGGCCCCACACGGATAAAATCCACGTTAAGTGACAAATGCTGTACTGGGCTAAGTAGTTTGCATAGTCGTGACCGAATTTAGGCTAAATGGGCCACACGAGTGTGTGGACCCACTTGGGCCTTGGGCCTATTTGTACCGTTGTGACCATTTAAGTTATCTGTGTCGCTTGAGGCGACTGTAGGCCTTCGAAAAGGTTGTTGAATGACCGAAATACCCTTGAAGGGTAAAAAGACCAAAATACCCCTGGGGTAAAATTACCATTTTACCCCTAACTGACGAATTGACCGTTACAGTCCTAGTGGTAGGTTGATTAATGTATGTATGAAAGTTACATGATTGATATTGAGCATGACATCCTGCATTCACGTATGTTACCATGGCATGTCATCCTGCATGGGGTTGGGTTACCGTTCTGTTCAACGCTTACTGCCCTTTTGCTTATGGATATTAGCTGTTCTATCTATGGTGCTGAGCCGTTCTGTAGACTTAGTGCCGTAACCGGTGCTAAGCTTGGTGTGTTGGCTGGGTGCGTCGATTTTATCCCAACATGGTGTGTAGGTGGTACAGGTGGTGTATTGGTTGGATTGGGCTAGATTTTTGTCTGCATATCTGCATCTGATACTGATTCTGTAATGGGCTTAGACCCACCTAGTTCTGTTAATAGGCTAATTCTCACCTAATACTATGCTTGTGGTGGGCTCAAGCCCAGTCTGTTTCTATATACCGTATATCTGACTGTTTGAATTATAAGGGATTACACACTGAGTTTTCGCAAACTCACCCTTCTGTCTAACTTTGCAGGTAATCCCTAGCCTTAGGTGATTTGGAGCCGCAAGAGACTCGGAGGTGGCCACACGACTGCTGATGCTCAGCTGTAGACTTTTCATTTGAATTTTATATTTTAGGTTTTAATTCTGTTATAAGGCCTTTGAGGGATTAAATTTTTTTTTAAAAAGGGCTTTAGATTTCCTTATTTAAAACTGCTAAACACGAATTTTCAAAGTTAACAACTATTTTCCAAAAACACTTAAAGATAGATGTTTTTACATTTCAAACTTTAGTACCTTCCGCGATTGGAATAACCTAAAGTATTAATGCCAGACATTAAGTAAACGTTTTTAACGAGATGATTTGCTAAACTCGAGCAAAAGGATTTAAACATAGAAATGAACCTTTAACGACAAACTTAGGTTTTTATTGATGTTTTGATGAGACATGCCAGATTCAACCATAACTCCTAGGCCGGGTTTGGGGTGTTACTCTTAGGGTAAAGGTGTTCACAAATGGCAATACCAATTTTGGGTTAATTCCCACCTTGATGACTTCTCAAGGTTGTCAAGCCGAAGGTTTGTTTCACATCCTTAGCCCTAGGGTAGCTGATGTTCCCGAGCTTAAGGTTCGAATGTGTAGACCAAAACACCCTTGCCTCGTGTTATATTCTCGTCACAGAGTCGATGTCACAACACACCAGGACCTATGTTGCGACGTAGCAACCAGCATGTTCCTCTATAGCCATCTTCAGGGGTATGTCGCGACACCCTCAGCCTGTGTCGCAATAATGAGGGCAGTCCACTTTCTCTATTCTACTTTTTATGTTGCGACATCGAATCCCCCATGTTGCGACATGGCATCCAAAATTGACCCAAAATGCACTCTAATGGTCTCCTGCACACTCACAAAGTATGCTAGTTTTCCCTTAGGCCTCATTCAGCCCTTAAGATTAATAAAAGACTCAATGTGCACATTTTATTGAATGTAAACAAAACTAAAGAAACTAAATTAAAACATAACAAAAATGCTTGTATTCAAGCTCCTTTAATGTGAAAACTAGTTTAATTTGCTACATTGAATTACGACAGACCAAATGCATACTTCATGACAAGCATTATTTTTGCATTCAATTGCACCATTACACCTACTTAAAACTTGTATAAACTCAATAGATTATATACAAATTTACCACATTTCAACCACTTCAAGCAATATACCAATATGCCTCAAATGGCACCCAATTCAATCAACATTCATTTAATAGCAATAAACTTTTTTTTGAAATATACTTGTGCTTTGAGTGAGATGGATCCTTGTTGTTCCCAGCTTTCAATCGAACGACCTTCTCTACTATTCTTGTACAATGAACTGCTTCAAGTGTGAGCTCAAACAATTTTGAATCAAACATAGAACTAGAAATAATTTTCTTACTTTCAGTAGGAAATTAAATCTCTCTTATATAAACTAGTAGATTTATTATTCCCGAAAAATAGAATTTATACTTTGAAATAAATTCTAACTATTTTTAGGAAGAATAACAATATATCAAAGGCTGAGTTTATAGCCATACCAGTGTCATCTATTTATAGAGAGAATAAGTGAAACCCTAGTGGAATTAGTAAAACACAAATAACACTTATTTAATAAAAAAAAAAACTCATCCCCTAATTGAACTAGGAGAGTGGGGCGACTAGTACGATGTGCCTCCCTCATATGTATTATAATAGGGATTCAGGTCTCTTCTATATTGGGTGCAATTATATTCTTTCCTAGACTTTCAACCCAACACTTTATAATTTAAACCAACTTAATACACAGTTTTCTATTTCCCAAAATAAATAT
>CM025248.1:13362238-13379231 GCA_013677275.1 Gossypium schwendimanii
CCTTAGTAAGATGCTTGATTAAGTAAAATCATGCCTAAGTTATTCTTGAAATATTAATTGTTAGATAAAAAATGAATTAATTATTAAATCGTATTGAAATTGTAATTAATGGACACAGTACTTAATCAGTGCATGTTTATTCTTCTATGGTAGCTAAAGTTAACTTAGCATTGTATTTGGTGATACATATGCCTTGCAAAACTTGCAAGATTATAAACTGTTTCAAGGTAGAAATACTCTGTTACCTCACTTGATCTTTTATATGCTTGTGAAGATTTATTAATCGGTTGGATTGACAATGGAAAATGTTCAAGAGATTGATTGATTTAATAAGTATGTATGAGCAGAAGTTAGCAAATTACCGAGTTGCCGTGAATTTGTTCATAGTAGTATAAACATAAGTTTAATAATTCTAAGTTAAAGGAGTGTAATTAATCGAACACAATTATATCATCTTAATTAAACCTTATTTGAAATCGTGCATTAGAACCTTTTTATTTTTAAATATTTTTACTTAGTTTTTAACCCTTTGTTTTTAATCATCTTTAAACCAAAAGATTTTCCATCACCAAAGTGTTTTAACATTAATTTCATCAATATTTCTTTTTACAGTCCCTATGGGTACGATAACTTGACATTTATTTGCCACTTTATTACTTGTTGCGATTGTGTACACTTGCACATTTTTGTCGTTCTAGCTACCTCCATCTCCTTGTAGTAGTCTTTGACACTACGGTGGCCTTGGGTGCGACTTTGCACCTTTTGATAAAGTTCTCAATGGTGATAGGCTGGAATGAAGAGTTTTCACATTATGGCCTTCATTTCTACCCAAGTGGACACCGGGCGTTCACCATTTCGTCGTCGGCTCATAGTGAGCTGATCCCACCAAATGATGGCATAGTCGAATGATTCGATTGCAGCAAATTTAACCTTCTTGCTTTCGGAGTAGTTATGGTACACAAACACTAACTCAATCTTTTTCTCCCACTCCAAGTAAGCTTCAGGATTGGATCTCCCTTGCAAAGGTGGAATGGCCATTTTTATATTCTTCAAATCATAATCTACACATTCTTGTTCCCTTGGCCCTCAGTTTCTTTGACCTCTTCGCCTTTCACTTCGGTTAGAGGCTTGGTCGCTCTCTATATCGCTAGGCTCACAGAGATCATTGTCATGTTGCCAAGGTCGGCCTCTTTCTCTCATTGGATTCGAAGGGTTGTTTTCTCATAGAGCCCTTTCTTCAATTTGATCCAAGCGCTCTTGGATTGATTCCAATTGAGGTTGTAGCAAACGAGTTATTTCTCTAAGCATGGCTTGGAATTACAAATCGGGCACTCCTCCTCCAATTGCATTCCTTATGGGATGCATGCCACCACCCTCGGTAGTGTTGGATGCGCCTCCACCTGTAACATTACGTTCAGGACTTCTTAACATTTTGATTGAGACCTTACTTCAAAACCTCACTTAATCTCTCACAAAGAAATACAAAATGAACACTCCAGTGGTGTTTTCACTAGAATTTTGGCTTTTACCTCTTTGATCGGTTCTCTGCCCTTTGCCTTTTTCCTCTCACGTTCGCCTCTCGTAGTTCTTAGAGATTGCCTTAGACTTATTAGCAAGCTTGTATATCGGCTTCAAAGGGATAAAAATAAAAGGTATGATGTTAGGTGAAAAGGTAGGCTTGAAAGAAAATGAATTCAAGGACTGTGGCTGAAATCAGTTTTTAAGGACAACTAAGTAAAATCAGGAAACAAACTTTTCAGGCTAGCTTTTCTTTTGTTGAAATATACAAACCGAACTCCCACTTTTGTAATTTGTAATTACGTATGCACAGTACTTTTTTTATACATGAAATTTGTTTTTTTAATCGAATTTTTTATTTTTTTCTTCAATCCGAGAGTATGAAAATGAAAAATACGTACTTAATTTAACTAGCTCTGATACCACATGATACGAACTCGTATTCGTTGTCGAAATCGAGTCATAAGTTCTTTGATTATTAAATTCAGTAATCACATTTTTAATTTAACAAAAGGTTGTTTTACATAAGATAGTTCAAAACTAAGAACGTTAATAAAAGATAGGATGATGGTAAAACGAACTTAACAGCAAGAAAGAACCTTTATTAGCAAATAGACACCCGAATCTTATAATGTTATCAGGAGGAAGTTTAAATACCTGGATAAGACTGTGACCCTATATCTAGAAAGATGGGAACCAATCGGTAAAGTTGGGTGAACACCACACTCAAAGAGTGATAAGTTTGGAAAAGGAAACAAAATTGAAGCCACTAGCAAGCTAGATAAGTCAATTTGAATCACTAAGAACAGTGAGCGTTGAACAGCTCACAAATATGTTATATTTCATAAAAGATCAAAAAGCCCTTAACACAAGCTACAAATGAGCTATTTATAGGCTGCTAGAGATCCAGCCGAATAGCCACAACATGATTAAAAATTAATCAAACTAAAGTTGATCTAATTTCAGCTAAACAATTTCATTGAATGGCTTAATGATCAGCTTGTCCATTGAAGTCCTGAATAGACTTGGATGATATGTCAATTGGTGTTTTTGAATAGCCCTTGATAAAGACTTAATAGCTAAGCTAAGGAGCATTTAACTTGTTCGGTCAAAGGTGTTTAATAGTTGGAATGAATGCTTTCTTGATGTGCCGAATGCATGAACAGCAAATGAATGTTCTTTGTGGTGCCAAATAGTCATGTGTGAATACTTAGATTTGATAGGGTATTGGGTGTGAACACCAGGTTTTGAAAGGTTGGCTGATCAGCTCAAGAACAAGTTCAATGGTTGTGCAACCCTTCATGAATGGATACTTAGGAGAATGTATTCATCAGTCTTAAAATGCATGAATCAATCAGGTACATTATTTCTCATTAAATAGCTTCAATGGATCTGGAAAATGCATTAATGTCCAGCTGCATATTAAACAACCTGCTAAGACAAAATAAACACTTGGTTAAAAGCATCAATAAGACAAACTAAACACATATCAAATATGTAATAGACTAGGACACCATTAAGAAATCTGACTTAAAACATGTAGTGATGCTGTCCGAATTAGGACACACTTAATAAACATAAGTCAAAGTAAAATGATAGGACAAAATTAATGATGTACAATCTAGGACTCAATTAATAGGCAAAGCAAATAGAGATATAATAAAATGAAGGAAATTAACATAGTTAATATAATAGAAATATCTAAAACGTTTAAGTCTTAACAGCTGAATTAGCTAGCTAAGTCGAATTCAGCCTGAAATAGATTGTAAATGCCACTTGTTGAGCCATCCAACACATGATTGACTACTCTCGTTGTAGTTCCCTCCCAAACTCATTCAACCAAAGATGAAATTGCCTCTTTGAAACGCTTGGCTTGAGCTCAAGTGACCGGCCCACTTGGTAGCTCAACTGGATCTTAAATGGATTCGGTTAATTCCTTGGGCAAGTTCGTATCATCCCCCCTCTTCACTGCGATTTGTCCTCAAATCGTCGCTTACATCAAAAGGAGACCAGTCAGATACAATAAAACTTGCACTAATATGGTACTCACCTAATAGGTCCAAGTTATAGGAATTTTCACTGATTCGTTCCAAGACTTGAAACGAGCCATCTCCTCTAGGAAGTAACTTGGACCTTCTTTGTGCGGGAAACCACTCTTTGAGCATGTGAATCCAGACCCAATCTTCAAGCTCGAAAATCACTCAATTTCACCCTTTGTTGGCTCTTTGTACATACTTCTCAGTTCGTTTTTCAATGTTTTCCCTCACCTTCGGATGCAATTGTTTCATGTATTCAGCTTTCCATTTTCTATCTACATTCACAAGTTGGTTAGAAGACAAAGGAATTAAATCGAGAGGAGTTGCCAAAGGAATTAAATCGAGAGGAGTTAGTGGATTAAAATCGTATACAAATTCAAAGGGAGAGTGTTTTGTAGCTGAGTGAATTGATCGATTGTAAGCAAACTCGATATGAGGTGGACACTCTTCCCATCACTTCAAATTCTTCTAAATGATGGCTATTAGTAGTCTAGATAGGATTCAATTGACTACTTCAGTTTGGCCATCTGTTTGGGGGTGGCAGGTTATGGAAAATAGCAACTTGGTGCCAAGCCTTCCCCCAAAGTCCTTCAAAAGTGACTAAGATATTTTGCGTCTCGATTAGACACAATGGTTCTTGGCAAGCCATGCAATTTAACTACTTCTTTGAAGAATAAGTTGGCTACATTCACAGCGTCATCAGTTTTATGGCAAGTAATGAAATGAGCCATCTTAGAAAATCGATCAACTACAACAAATATAGAATCTCCTTTGTTCCTACTCCTAGGAAGTCCTAACACAAAATCCATAGAAATGTCAGTCGAAGGAGTTTCAGGAATAGGTAATGGTTTATACAAACCGTGCGGCTTAATGCAGGACTTAGCCTTCCTACAGGCAATGTATCGCTTACATAGTCGTCCCACGTCTCGCTTCATCTTCAGCCAAAAGAAGTGTTCTTATAGTGTGGCCAAGGTTTTGGTCACCCCAAAATGACCCATTAATCTGCCACTATGCGCCTCATTTACTAGGATATCTTGGACAGATCCTTGAGGAATGCATAGTTTTCCTTCTCGAAACAGGTAGCCTTCATGCCTATAGAATTTTTCAAAGGCTCATTTTTCGAAAACTCTAAACACTTCACCAAAGTCAGCATCATTTTCATATAATTCCATAAGATATGCAAATCCAAGCAATTTAGAATCCAAACTATTAATTAAAGTGTACCTTCTCGACAATGCATCAGCAACTATGTTATCTTTACCTTTCTTATATTTGATAACGTACGGGTAGTGTTCAAGGTACTTGACCCACTTAGCATGTCTTTTATTCAACTTGTGTTGTCCCTTAAGATGCTTCAATGTTTCATGGTCGGTATGAATCACGAATTCCTTGGGCAACAAATAGTGCTACCAAGTCTCTAGGGTCCGAATTAGAGCATACAACTCCTTACTGTATGTTGGATAATTAAGAGCATCACCATTGAGCTTTTTGCTAAAGTAGGCAATAGGACATTTGTCTTGTGTTTGCACCGCTCTGATCCCTATCCTTGAGGCATCACACTCCAACTCGAAAGTTTTGTCAAAGTTAGGCAAAGATAGCAAAGGAGGATTGGTTAGACAATCCTTGATTTTCTTAAAAGCACTTTCTTGCTCATCACCCCAATAAAAGATAGAATTCTTACGAATAACCTCTGTCAAAGGAGCAGCCAATATACTAAAGTTGGGCACGAATCTCCTATAGAAGCTGGCTAGTCCATAGTAGCTCCTCACTTGAGAAATACTCGTCAGTTAGGGCCAATCACAAATTATTTTCACCTTGTCTTGATCGACCTAAAAACCTTCAGAACTGACTATAAAACCTAAGAAAACAATCTTATCAATACAAAATGAACATTTCTTAAGATTTGCAAATAAAGTTTCTTTTCACAAAACTTCCAAAACAGCTTTTAAGTGTTTCACATGTTCTTCCAAAGATTTGCTATAAACTAAAATATTGTCAAAGTAAACTACGTAAAATCTACCAATAAACGAATGAAGGATATGGTTCATAAGCCTCATAAAAGTACTCGGGGCGTTAGTTAGGCCAAATGGAATAGCTAGCATTCGTACAATCCTTGTTTAGTCTTAAATGCGGTCTTCCATTCGTCTCCCTCGTGCATCCGAATCTGATGGTAGCCACTTTTAAGATCAATCTTAGAAAATAGCTAAGCTCCATTATGCTCATCTAACATGTCGTCCAAGCAAGGAATAGGATGCTGGTACTTGTAGTAATTTTGTTAATGGCTCGGTAATCCACGCACATGCACCAAGATCCGCCCTTATTGGGAGCCAAAAGAACAAGAACGGTACAGGGACTCAAGCTTTCACGCACATAGCCTTTTTCTAATAGATCATTAACTTACCTTTAAAGTTCTTTAGTCCCCTCGGGATTACTTTGGTAGGAAGGTCTATTCGGAATAACAACTCCCGGCATGAAGTCAATTTGATGTTCAATCCCTTGTATTGGTGGTAAACCGTTCGGGATTTCTTCCAGAAAATCATCACTAAATTCCTGTAACAAAGACAAAATAGAAGAAGGCAGGTTTTTATGAATTTCATTAGTCCCCATCAAGCTCTCTTTGTACATAAGTACAAACAAGGGTTGTTTTAACAAAAAGGATTTTCGAATTTCCTTTTCTTTTACAAAGAAATTTCTCTTCTCATTTTCACTATCTCTTTTTCTCTATTTTTCTTTTTGTAACTCGTTTTCTTTTTCCTCACTTGTTTTCAACTCCTTCTTTCCTCTTTTTTTTCTGAACACTTTTCTTTTTCTTTTTAATTTTTCTTTTCTTGTTCATTTTCTCTTGCACTCTTAACAAAAACCTTCAACTTGAGTTGATCCTCGTAGACTTGTTTCGGAGTTAAAGGGGCTAAAGTCACCATTTTTCCAAAATGCTTAAAAGTGTAAGCATTGGTATAGTTGTCGTGAATAACTCTTCGGTCAAATTGCCATGGTCGTTGAAGTAGTAGATGTCCGGAAAGCAAAGGAGCCACATCGCATAAGACTTCATCTTGATACTTACCAGTTGAGAAGGTAACAAGCACTTGTTTAGTCACCTTGAATTCACTGCCGTCGTTAAGCCATTGCAACTTATAGGGGTACGGATGCTTGGTAGTGGTTAAACCAAGTTTTTCCACCATCATTGTGCTGGCCACGTTGGTGCAACTCCCTTCGTCAATGATGACATTACAGACTTTTCCTTGTACATGGCAGCGAGTATGAAAGATAGTCTCCTGTTGCTGCTCATTCTCCACACTTTGAAGGTTGAGGCTTTGCTTGATTACTAGCACCTCGCCATCAACAACATATTCTAGGTCTTATTTGTTATCGGATGGTTCATTGGGCTTCTCCTCTAGTTCACCCTCAAATTTAATTTCTTCATCTTCTTGAACGAATATAACACTTCGGTTGGGGCATTGACTTGCTATGTGTCCCTGTCCAAGACACCTAAAGCATTTGATATCTCGAGATCGACTCGGAGCAGCTTCCATCTCTTTTTTACTCATTTCACCACTAGGCTTATTAGGCTTCGTGACTCCACTTGCCTCTTTGGCTCGGCTTGGGGCTTCTCTTTTGCTAGCACCTTGTCCCTATTTTGTTGTTGTAAAAGTGTTTCGAAAGGCTCGGGGAACACCTTTTCTTTTTAATTGTTTCTCCACCTTAATTGCCATGTGGACCATGTTGATGACTTTGCCATAATATTGTTGTTCCACAATGTTGGCAATGTCTCGGTTGAGACCAACTAGAAATCGTGCCATGGTAGCCTTACAATTTTTTTCCATATTAGTGCGAATCATGGCTACCTCCATCCCCTTGCAGCAGTCTTCGATACTACGGTGGCCTTGTAGTAGTCTTAATTGTAATAAGCTGGAATGAAGCGTTTTCGCATTATGGCCTTCATTTTTGCCCAAGTGGAGAGCGGGCATTCGCCATTGCATAGTCGGCTCATAGTGAGCTGATCCCACCAAATGATGGCGTAGTCAGAGAATTCGATTGCAGCAAATTTGACCTTATTGCTTTCGAAGTAGTTATGACACTCAAACACTAACTCAATCTTTTTCTCCCACTCCAAGTAAGCTTCAGGATCGAATCTCCTTTGGAAAGGTGGAATGGCCATTTTTATATTCTTTAAATCATCATCTACACATTCTCATTCCCTTGGCCCTCGATTTCTTTGACCTCTTTGGCTTTCACTTCGGTTAGAGGCTTGGTCGCTCTCCACATCACTGGGCTCGTAGAGATCATTGTCATGTTGCCAAGGTCAACCTCTTTCTCTCCTTCGATTCGAAGGGGTGTTTTCTCGTGGAGCCCTCTCTTCAATTTGATCCAAGTGCTCTTAGATTGATTCCAATTGTGATTGTAGCAATCGGGTTATTTCTCTAACCATGGCTTGGAATTACAAATCGGGCACTCCTCCTTCAGTTGCATTCCTTATGGGATGCATGCCACCACCCTTAGCAGTGTTGGATGTGCCTCCACCCGCAACATTACGTTCAGGACTTCTTGACATTTTGATTGAGACCTCACTTCAAAACCTCACTTAATCTCAAACAAAGAAATGCAACTTGAACACTCCACTGGTGTTTTCGCTTGAATTTTGGTTTTTACCTCTTTGATTGATTCTCCACTCTTTGCCTTTTTCCTCTCACGTTCGCCTCTCATAGTTCTTAGAGATTTCCTTAGACTTATTAGCAAGCTTGTAGGTTGGCTTTAAAGGGCTAAAAACAAAAGGTATGATGTTAGGTGAAAAGGTAGGCTTGAAAGAAAATGAATTCAAGGACTGTAGCTGAAATTGGTTTTTAAGGACAACTAAGTAAAATCAGGAAGCAAACTTTTCAGGCTAGCTTTTCTTTTGTTGAAATATACAAACCGAACTCCCACTTTTGCAATTTGCAATTACGTATGCACAACACTTTCTTTTATACATGAAATTTTTTTAATCGAATTTTTTTATGCTTTTTCTTTAGTCTGGGAGTATGAAAATGAAAAATACGTACTTAATTTAACTAGCTTTGATACCAAATGATACAAACTCGTATTCATTATCAAAATTGAGTCGTAAGTTGTCCGATCGTTAAATTAAGTAATCACGTTTTTAGTTTAACAAAAGGTTATTTTAAAGAAGATAGTTAAAAAAAAGAACATTAATAAAAGATATGATGATGGAATGATGGTAAAACAAACTTAACAGCAAGAAAGAACCTCTATTAGCAAATAGAGACCTGAATCTTATAATGCTATCAAGGGAAAGTGTGAATAGCTAGATAGGACCGTGACCCTCTATCTAGAAAGATAGGAACCAACTGGAATAGTTGGGTGAATGCCACACTCAAAGAGTGATAAGTTCAGAAAAGGAAACAAGATTGACGTTACTAGCAAGCTAGATAAGTCAATTTGAATCACTAAGAACAGTGAGAGTTGAATAGCTCACAAATATGTTATATTTCATAAAAGATCAAAAAGTCTTTAACACAAGCTACAAATGAGCTATTTATAGGCTGCTAGAGATCCAGCCGAATAGCCACAAAATGATTACAAATTAATAAAACTAAAGTTGACTTAATTTCAGCTGAACAATTTCATTGAATGGCTTAATGATCAGCTTGTCCATTGAAGTGCCCGAACAGACTTGAATGATATGTCAATTGGTGTTCCCGGATAGACCTTGATAAAGACTTAATAGCTAAGCTAAAGGAGCATTTAACTTGTTTAGTCAAAGGTGTTTAATAGCTGGAATGAATGCTTTCTTGATGTGCCGAATGCATGAACAGCAAATGAATGTTATTTGTGGCGTCGAACAGTCATGGTGTGAATACTTGGATTTGCAAAGGTGTTCGGTGCGAACACCAGGTTTTGAAAGGTTGGCTGATCAGCTCAAGGACAAGTTCAATGGTTGTGCAACCCTTCATGAATGGACACCTAGGAGAATGTATTCATTAGTCTTATAATGCATGAATCAATCGGGTGCATTGTTTCTCATTAAATAGCTTCAATGAATATGGAAAATGCATTAATGTCCAACTGCTTATTAAACAACCTGTTAAGACAAAATAAACACTTGGTTGAAAGCATTAATAAGACAAACTAAACACAAATTAAATATGTAATAGACTAAGATACCATTAAGAAGTCTGACTTAAAACATGCATTGATACTGTCCGAATTAGAACACACTTAATAAACATAAGTCAAAGTAAAATGATAGGACAATATTAATAATGTACAATCTAGGACTCAATTAATAGGCAAAACAAACAAGCATGTAATAAAGCTGTAGGAAATTAACATATTTAATATAATCGAAATAACTAAAACGTCTAAGTCATAGCAGCTGAGTTAGCTAGCTAAGTCGAATTCGGCCTGAAATAGATTGTAAATGCCACTTGTTGAGCCATCCAACACATGATTGACGAGTCCCGTTGTAGCTTCCTCCCAAACTCGTTCAACCAAAGCCAAAATTGCCTTTTTGAAATGCTTGGCTCGGGCTCGAGTGATCGGTCCACTTGGTAGCTCAATTGGATCTCGAATGGTTTCGGTTGAGTCCTTGGCCGAGTTCATATCACCTTGGGGCTAGCTATTGTTTGTTTCCTCTCCCTTCTTTGTTTCCTTTCTTTCCTCCACCTCTATTTTATTTCCTTCCTTTTTCCCTTCCACTCCCTCCCCTTCCTATGGTCTGCCACCCACCAACCCCCTCCCTGACTCCTTTCCCTTTGGTACCACCAACTTCTCCCACCTCTCCACCGCTAGATCCCCTCCTCCACTTTTCCTTTTCCCTTGAACCCTCCTTGTTGACAACTTGTTTTTTTTTCAATGAGAGGAAGTTGTGTTTTTTTTTTTCATAATAGTAAAATCAACCTTGTCTTCAACTATTAGGCCCTCTCGCGGGCTTGTGACAGGGAGTTCTCATATTTTATTGAGCCCATAATGACTTGGTTTCCTTGAATTTGTGGTGACTTGATTTCTCAAGTCTTATTTGAACTTCAGGTAGGTTTTTCGAGTTGGTGATGACTCACATTTTATTTTGTCCACTGTGAGTTGTTTTGCTCAAGGTCTTGGTGAACCAATTTCTCGAGCCCGAACCAACTCATTTTATTTGTCTTATTTGATGGATCTAACACAATTGCGGCTTTGAAGTATTTCTGATATGACAAAGTCGTTAATAGTAGTTACAACGCACCAGTTAACATTATTTATTTCTAGTTGTCGATGACTAATATGGCATAATAGCCTATAATATGACTTGTATCCATGACAATGACATTCTTCTCAACTTCCTTAGGATCCAACATTTTTCCAATATGGCTTGAACATTCATACAATTTTTCTCATCGTAATTACTAATTTATTATCGCGATCAGTCCAAATGGAGTCTACGTAAATCAAGCTTATTAAAAAAAAGCGTTAAGCTCGGTATCAGTATTTGACCTTTTCCCTTGAACAACATATGCTAATTAAGTCTCTGAATCCTTGTTGACTCATACTAGCTGGTATTTGTACTTTATCTGCTCTAATAAGACCAGAAAAAAAAAAACACGAAGGTTATCACTTTTCGTTATTTGGGTTCAAATTAAAGTTGCAAAAGCGAGGGTCTGAATTGCAAAAGAAAATTTTGCAAAAAGGTAAAAGGAAAAACCCTCGTGTTCTCTAATCTAATTAAGTTAATATCCAAGTTAGTCACCTACTTACTAAAATAAGCCATATAATCTCAACAAATTATCACCAACTCAGAAGTTAGGCATTGAATAAATCTTAATATTGACCATATAGAAGAAACTGTATTTAGTTGTTGACAATGTGCATGATAAATAAATCTAAGTTGAATTTAATTAGTTTATACCGACTTCTTTAATTGCAAAAAAATGTACGTGACAGTTAATCCCTCTGGGACCATTGATTAAAATATTAACCTTGGAAACTTTGGGGGTTTAATGGTTTCCTTAATTTTCATCTTTCTCAATGTTGCTGTCACTCTTTGTCTGATTTTGAAATTCATGAAGCTGCTTAGTCGAGGATGGGATGCTCAACATGTTTGATGGCATATTATTATATATGCTTTAAGCAAAAAAGTGACAAATATTCGTGTTTTTATGACCAAGAGAGCGAGCTGACTTTTCAACCAACCATATTTCTTTGGCTGCTTCCATCTTCCATCACCAAGTACTTGTTTTAATCGAAACCAAATTGTACAGATTTTGATGCCTTGAGGGATCGGTGTCTGCATTATTAATTGTACAAATTTGAAAACTGGAAACTTCATAGTGTCTGATATTCAGTCAGGTACAAGGCCAAGACAAAGGCGTTGGCTTCCTAAAATGGTAGAATTGTTTTGTAGTCCCTTCAAAATTTTGAAATTAGATGTTAACATAAATTTGCACTTTCCCCTCAAGATTGGTAAATTTTCAGTCTAATCCTATTGAAAATTCTTAAATAATATGTTAATAAAATGATAAAATTATAGTTTAACTCCCTTAAAAATATAATTTAGCCATTTCCCCTAAAATAAATTTCTAACTTTGTCCCTAATTGAATTAGTATAATCAATCACTAATTGGGGTTAGTCCAATTTTTGGGGATAAACTTTTTTTGACACATCAGGATCTAAACTAGTCAATTGTATTAGTATAATCAATCACTAATTGGGGCTAGTCCAATTTTTGGGGATAAACTTTTTTTTGACACATCAGGATCTAAACTAGTCAATTGTTTCGATGTTGGAGTCTAAAATTTTTTTTTGTCCAACTTTCGTTAAAAATATATACGAGGGATCTTAATAAAGTTTAAGACTTAATGTAAGAATTATTGTCAAGTTTAGAGATTAACTTGGACAAACAAAAGTTAATGTTCCAATAAGAAAATAATTGTTAAATTCAAACAATAACGAAAAAAAAAATTTTAAGTTACAATGTAATAACATTTTGTTAAGTTCATACCCCAAACTCTATATTTAGAAAGTGATTATAGTTTCAAAATAGAATATTATATAAATAATAGGGTTTGTATTTCAAAATAAATAAAAAAAAGCGGTTTTTTCTAAAAATAATTATATGAACCCTTTCAAATTTCGGATATTTTAGGAGTTGGGACAATCCCCTGCCCAATATAGCTCTTGTGAGGTGAGGCCTGAGAGAGAGCAATTGTTTAGTTGGTGAAGTAAAACGTGGATAAGGAAAATAGATGGAACATTGAGGTGTAAATATTGTTAAATTAATTACTATACTTATGAACTAGTTTATTTGTATTCCTTTTCCTCTACATTTTCCCTTTTCAAGGGCTACGAAATGCAGAAGATGATTGGACAACAGTGAGAGGCAACAAAAGTAGAGACTTTCTTTCTCCCAAAATGGGTGTCGGTGTTTCACTTTTTGGACTGCACCTAAAAGCAAGTACCAGAATCCATGAGAAAAGGTTAGGGAAAAGTTGGTAGTCCACAACATGACCTTGTTTTTCTTTTTTCCCAGTAAATCAGTATAATATGCTTGCCCTTCTGCAGTTTCCAAATACCTCTCTCTTTGGTAAGGCTTTGGAAACTTCACTTGTCTTGTCTTTTGCTTTTTGTCTTTACCAGAAGAGAGGAGAGGGGTGATGTGAATCAGGTAGCATTTGGCCCCTCCCAATTAATAAATAAATGAATAAATAAATCAGGCACCAAACTATCCGATTCGAAGCGGTGGAATAGAAGCACTGTCAAAGAATGGGACCAGAAAGATAGAAACAATCCTCCGCTCTACTAAAATAATGCTACAAGATAATCCAATTTCTAAACCCACCATCCTAAGCCAAATGGAAATACGCAAATTAATTATTGTTTTGTTCTTAAACATATTTTGCTAACCAATGCTTTTTAAAATGATTATTATAACTTCTCTTTAAAATATTTTGTGGACACTGGTTAATATTTTCTTTTTATTTTGGGAAAAGCTTTTAAGGAATTAAATGGGCATGCATAGCATGGGGTTTGGTGCATCAAAAGGGTTCCCATTTAAGTCAACCCTGAAGAAGAGCATTGTAATTGATGAAATCGTGAATAAAAAGTCGCCTTATTAAGAGTATTTAAGCAGATGCATTGTGAAATTTTTTATTTTCATTATCCAGCAAGGAAGTGATTGACTGTCCAGAATTTACGCAATGAGATCTCATCTCATTTATTTTTCTGCAGTGTTGTGTTGGGTAGATTTATTATTGGTTCCTCTTTTTTGAAATTCACCTTCTGGCAGTGACACAAATTTATATCTACCCTTTCCATTAATATCATATTCAAGTCTTCTCCTCTCTCTCTCTCTCTCTCTCTCTCTTTCTCTCTCTCTCTCTCGTAGCGAAGCGTCTCTTCCTTTTGACTTGTAGCTTATAATGAAGTAAAATGGAGCCAATGTTACCCAAATCCCACAAACACCCATGATACTATGGTGGGGATGATATTTTTGGTACTCCCAGGTGGATCCATGGTAGCATATGATTCAAGTCTAAAGTTTCGGTCTTTGTAAGTTGTGTCCATCTATCTCCAGAAACAACAATGGAGTGGATTTTCCATGAAATAGAGAAAAGGAGCTTGCTTTCTCCATCAGAGCAGCCATATTACCTCCCTCAATCACCAATACCATTACTTCCTCCACAACAAAATTTGCAGTCTGATAGCTTCAATTTGAACAACAAGGTTAGTCCAAGTATATTGCTCATCATTATAATCCTAGCTATCATTTTCTTTGTTTCTGGTTTGCTTCACCTTTTAGTTAGATTTCTTATGAGACCTCCCAATAGAGAGCCTGAAGATATAGACAATGTGACTGCTCTTCAAGGGCAGTTGCAACAACTATTCCATCTCCATGATGCTGGTGTCGACCAATCTTTTATAGATACTCTCCCTGTATTCCACTACAAATCCATCATAGGAGTAAAAAACCCATTTGATTGTGCTGTTTGCTTGTGTGAATTCGAGCCTGAAGACAAGCTTAGATTGCTACCAAAATGCAGCCATGCCTTCCACATGGAGTGTATTGACACTTGGCTTTTGTCTCATTCCACATGCCCTCTCTGTAGAGCTAGCTTACTCCCTGATTTCTCTCCAAATGATAGCTGCCCCCCCATTGTTCTTGTTCTTGAATCTGGGAGTGAGAGCTCAAGAGAGATTGTAACCGATAGAGAAGGAGTTGTGGGCAGAAGCAGTTCACTTGTGAGATCAAGTTCCCACCTAGGCCTTTCCGGAGACACTGAATTGGGGTCATCCCAGCGTAAATCATGTGAAATCCTGGAAAAAGATGAAGTAAACCCAACAGTAGTGCAGTCTGGGGAAAAAGTTGTGCCTGTTAGGCTGGGAAAGTTTAGGAACGTTGATGGCGGTGAAGGTAGCAGTAACAATAACGTGGATGATAGAAGGTGTTTCTCTATGGGTTCCTTCGCTTATGTAATGGATGAGAATTCTTTATTGCAAGTGCCGATAAGAACTCCAGCGAAGAAACCGTCGAGCAAGAAGAAGACTTGTTTGCCATTGACTCCTGGTCACCGCCCAGCAATTTCTGAATGTGATTGTGAATCAAGAAGAGGGTTCAATGGTTTTGAGATCACGAGGCAGTTTGAAACCAATGGGAGTTCTAGCACCAGTGACAACAATGGCAAAGCCATCGGTAAGAACAACAAAGAAAGCTTCTCAATATCCAAAATCTGGCTTCGGGGGAAGAAGGAGAAGCAGAATTTTACAGAGGATTCGTCGAGGAGGGCCTTCTCATTCCGATTTCCGGTGCGCCAGAATGCTGCTGCAGATGACTGTAATTCGAAGGTGAAGAATGTTACCGATGATGCCAAGGATACTATTTCTGAGATAGACTCTAGCAGGTGGGGAAATGGTGTCAGTGAATTAGGTTTCGACGAGGAAAACCAAAGCTCCTATAGCTTAGATTCACAAGCTAAAACACCATCTTTTGCTAGGAGGACCCTGCTTTGGCTGGCTGGGAGACAAAACAAGGTTGTTCACTCATCCTTTACACCAAAACTCTAGTTTGTTTTTTCCTTTTACATTCTTTTCCTAGAGAACTTAGATGATCTTGTAGCAGGAAAAAGGGAAGAGAAAAAAGAAAAAGGTTATATTATAAGAAATCTTGGCCCAAATCTTTCATTCATTTCAACACAGCATATATTGTTAGGCATGCCCCAATTGATTTCTTTTGATGTTGTATGCTTTCATTTTTCATTGTTTATGGGTTCAGATTACACATTCTTACAGAACAAAAATTCTCATTCTTCTTAAAACATGACCAAATAAGCTTACCTTTCTGTTACTGGATTTAATTTAATTTAATTTTTTTTCCAAATCAACTCTGAAGGACCAACATTTTGAGTTGTGTGGGTGGGTTTTCGTAAAGATCAAATTCATAGTATTTCCTTATCTGTCAAAAGGGTAGATGTGGAAAATTGAGTAGCTTCAGATTTTTTATGGTGGCTTATAATTTGAGCTGGAGATATGTTGTTGGATGTCATTGTTTAGGCTACTTGTACATTTTTACCCATTATTAGATATTACCACAGCAATAGCATAAATAATGGTGTAAGACCTAGAATCTGTACTCAAAACCTGTATAGATTTTTTTTTCTAGTTCTCTGCCACCAAAGAATTAAAGTTGAACTAGCAAATCTAGTTTTATTCATAGTAACCTTCCTTTAATACTGACTGCGACCTGTAATCTAATCTTGAAGACCAAAACATGTGCTTGGTGGGGCAGCTACGTACTCTTTTGAATAATCTAATTTTGTTATTAGGTGACCATCAGACTTTTAATTGGTTTGAACTTCCAATTTATCTTCTTCTTTTTCAAAATTAGAAAATAGGAAAGCAAGAACTAATCCACCCATTGAACGTTCAAAAAAATGGATTACAAAGCACAATAAGTGAGATAAGGGAATTCAAATTGAATTTGAGAAATACACGCTACCCTTTCCATTTTGCATTCAATTTCTTGAATTTGAAAGCGTAGTGACAGAAAATTGCCAAAAGACTGGTGTGTCTTCATTACAGACTGTTTGCATTTAATACAGGCAAAAGAAAAAAAAAATAATTATTCAGCTGAAGATTGGCAGCGAATGAAGGCAAACTAAACATTAATGAGTTATGTTAGTAAGGTCACGGGAGCTGTTGGGAGGCCATTTTCTAACTTTATTTCTCATACCTAACACCATTTACCACTGTATTTTTGTGGACTCCATTCCTCTTAATTTTTTCGATTTAGGATTAAGAAAATAAATGACACCTATGTCATGAATATTACGTACTAATTTTTAATGTCACATGTTTTATATATATTTTATGTGTATAATTTTTCTAATTAACTTTTACATAATGTATTTTTAATTGAGAAAATATTTTGTATATTGTCAGTGAAATTTTTAGACTTAACAAATATGGTCTGTAAAAT
>CM025248.1:13430012-13452964 GCA_013677275.1 Gossypium schwendimanii
AGCTGTCTACTTGAGTCATTGTCCCTAAATTATTTATATCTTGAGCTACAGAATTCCAAATTAAGATCCACTTGATATTTTCGAAACTAGACTCAAATACCTTTCTACGATAAAATTTTTAGATTTTATTGTTTATCAAATAAGTACAGTAAATCTTCAAATCTATCCTGATTCTACTGTTTGACAACTTCAACCTTTCCTTACTAAAAATTATTTATCTCTTAGTACAGAATTCAGATGGTGTTTCCGTTTGTTTCTCTTAAAAATAGACTCGTTAAGGATTTAAACATATAAATTTAATCCCCTAATTATTTTTTTACAATTTTTGATGATTTTTCCAAAGTCAGAATAGGGGAACCCGAACCCATTCTGACATTGTCTCACAAAATTCATTATATCTCATAACTTACAATTTCATTGCTTATACTGTTTCTTCCATGAAAAACTAGACTCAATAAAATTAAATTTCCTATTTTATTCAAACTCTAACTCAATTTCCACTATTTTTGATGATTTTTCAAAGTTAGACTACTGCTGCTATCAAAAACTATTTTAGTGCAGAATGTTGATTTCCAAGTTTATAACACCCTTATTTTATTTCTCTACAATTTTTCGCATCATTTTCTCTTATTTCTCGACAGCAAGCAATATTGGCTTTTCACCAAATTCCATTTTTTGCGTTTCGGGTACACACCTGGTATCGTTTCCGATGTGTAAGCACTCTTAAGCCTTTAGAACCTAAAAATTGACCAATAAATCTCCAGATTAATCACTTAATTCATTTTTAATCAACCAATTTTGGAAGGAACTTGACTAAAAACTTAACAAAACCCTTACCTTGATTGAGTAACAACAACTTCGCACAATCACAGCGTCGATTCAAAACCACTAGCCCCTTGATTAACTCCTAAATACCAAAAAAGAATCCCCCTTTCAAAGATTAACCAAGAACAATTAACAATAGACAAAACTGTTACTTACCGAACACATGCAGCCAACGATAAATAACCAAATCAATTGGAAAATAAAGAAAGAAACGGAAAGGGAAAAAATAATGGAAATTTTGGCAGCAACTGGGGGAAAGAATCGACAGAGGAAGGAAAAAATTAGAAGAAAACATCAGAAAAAGTTTGGGTAATTGGAGAGAAAACTGAAACTCTACTTTTTTTCTGCAACAATAAGATAATCAGATTATTTTCTGATAATCTCTCTCCCATTATCTCCTAAAATCACTCCCTATTATCCCACTAAAACACAACTACTCAGAATTTTGCCCCAACACCACTCTTAGCCAAAATTGGAGCAAAAATACTATCTCTACGCCATCACAGAGAATTGAACATAGGACCTCATTCACACCAATACTCCACTTATCCACTAGACCAGCAGACCCATTATATTAATTAATTTCCAACTTTTACTTAAAAGCCTACTAACCAAAGATAAGGCTTATTCATAAAAATACCAAAATTTGCCCAAGTCCTGGCTTGAACTTGGGACCTCTTACACACCCAAAACATTTAACCACTGAAGTAGATACAAAGTTGTGTCACACCTTCGTAAGAACAAAAATAAAAATTCTGGGGTGTTACAGGTTTGAAGCTAAGGTGTTCACGGATAGACCATACCAATTTTGGGTTAATTCCCACCTAAATGACTTTCTATGGTCGTCAAGCCTAGGTTTTAAGTTCTTCCTCTCCCAAATAGCTGATCCGCTAAAAAAACCTTACATAGCACTTACAAATCACGTATTTGAATGAACATTAAAAATAATTGGAGAAAAAAGTTTAAGAAGAATCCTAAGATGTATTTGAATGAAGCACAGAATCCACAATAGTCTGATCGCATTTACAAATCATGTCCTCTGAAGAACACTAAAGAAAAGAACAATAAAATAAATCTAAAGCCTAAGAGAAAGAAAAACTAAAGTAAAATTATAGAGAAAACTTAGAATATGAAAAGTTGTCCCTAAACAACTTCTAATTAAGCCTATTTATAGATTTAGGGTAGTCGTTGTCCTCAACCCTAGGTTAGCAGACATTTTCGTGTTTACTTTCTATTGTGCAGACCAAAATGCCCTTGACTCATACTTAATCCCATACAGGGCTGGTGTCGCAACACCCTAGTGCCTGTGTCACAACACTGAAGGTAATATGTATGGTTCAGGGGTGGCCACAGGTGTGTGTCACGACACCGAAGGCAGTATGGTAATTCTTGCATTATGCTTCATATGTTGCAACATTGAACTCCCCGTGTTGTAACACAACGACCAACCTTGAGTTCCTACGCCTTTGAATGGTCTTCTGCACGCTCACTAAGTACACTAGCTCACCTTTAGGCCTCATTTGGCCCATAAGGTCAATAAAAGACTAAAAATACACTTTTTTTATTGAATTTAAAGTAAAATATGAAAACTTAACTAAAGAATAATAAAAATACTTGCATTCAAGCTCTTAAAATATGAAAATTAGTTTAATCTGCTACACCAAATTATGACAGATCAAACTCCCCCATAGTTAAGTCATTTCTTGTCCTCAAGCAAGGCAAGACAGAAACAAAAAGAATAAAAGATGACCCTTGAGAAAGTATAGTACAAAGATTAGTTTCGGAGTTAATAACTAGGTATTTTTATATTTACACATAATCCGATGATATATAAATGACTTACTACTTTCAATATCAAATACGTAAGTTCAGTATATTACATAGTATAAAAACATTAAGGTTTTCAAATATATGAATCCATCCATAAATCATACAAGTAGTTTGATTATCCTAGCAGAATATAAACATTTTTTAATGTAATTGCTCAAAGTAATGCCAATTCATGAATAACTTTACCTAGGTCACACAGGGCTTTTCAGCTTGTAATGTTCTGAGGTTTACTACAGGTATGTAACAAAAATAGTTTGGCACATAGTATTGTTCCTTCTTCTCCCCCCTTAGTAACCCTTGCCTGCTCATTATCTTATTTCTCCTTTTCTCACATTCCTTATTTCTTCACATAGGAAGTCACAACATAATATAGCAACTACGGCTAACTAACTAGTTTTTGTGCACTATGACTGAGTTTTTCTAATTTTGTGACTTTGTCACTTTTTGATCTTTTTCAACACATCTCACTCAAAATGCTTTTAATTCACGTGCTTTTTCTACTCGTTTTGTTTTTTTTTGAATTTTTCTTTTGTTTTGCACATGTTTGCTAACATATAATTACTATATCACACTGTTTCTTCTTATTTCACTCTATTTTTACAAAATTTGCGTGATGTATATACTTAACCTTTACTACGTATGGCCAATCATCTATATTCGTGTAATTCGGGACCAAAGAAAAAGGGTAAGTACAAATTAGTGCTTTTGGCTCAAGTTTTGCATGAAAGTTCATCAATAAGTGTAATATATAGAACTTAGTATTGTAATAACCAAAGATTTAAAATCATTTACTGTCATGCCAAATTTATAGTAAATACAGTCAGCCTATGTATATGCTTCTAACCAATCACTTGTATTTCTATAAGCTCAAGTACACATTTGATAATAAAAATTAAAAAAGAGCATGAAAATTTAAAAACAAATTCCCTATGTTACCCCCACACTTTAGATAACACATTGTCCCTAATGTGCAGCCTTGAAAATGTAAGGAAATAAGTTACCTGATTGATCGTGACATTATGATGGTCTAATGGTACGTGCTTTTTGATGAAAGCTCATAAATATTATGCTCCTTTCATGTGAAGTTTTTACATAGAAAATTTAAAAACACACAAGGTATATAATTATAGTATTTCTATAAATTTGTATAAATTAATTTTCCTAACTTGTATAAGCCTAAAATATGTTTGTATAACTCCATATATATAGATAGGGTTTTTTTTTTTAAGAAAAAGAGTTAAAAAGAACTTCCTTATTCATCTCCCTCATGTAGTCTCCGTTTTCTCCTTTATTCCTTTTATCTTCTATGAAGTATTACAAATTGTTTGTATAGTTCGTCTCATAATAATTTCTTTGGAGGTTTCAACTGCGTGTCAAGTGAATCCATGGATAGTCCTGCCATTTTGCATAATTACGCAATTAGATATGATAAGTATGTTCCTTTTGATTGATCCCATACACATTCAATCATACTTTGATAAATCCAAGTACCTATGCATATATGCTTCTTTTGTAAAATCACATATACCAGAATAGCTTGTATTGGGTTGATATTGGAGATGTCTGCTATGTGCCAAATTCTTGAACATATGAATTTTATCCAAAAATTTTCCCTTGGAGTCATTAATGCTTGATTGAGTGTCGCTGGTATCTTTCTACCTAGTTGATACGTCCTTTCTTCTTTTCCTTCAGTTAAAAATCTCAAAACTTCTTCCATGTTTACACTTTTGAATTGTTTGAGATTTGTTCTGAACATGTAATCACGAAAATAGTATGGAGCCTTATAAAATTGCCAAATACTTCTTTTAGTTACCAATATGTTGACCCCTCTAACTTTGACATGTGTTCGCATACCATAATATGCTATTGTTGCTTCTTTTTCTTTCAATGCGAGATAAAATTCCTGCACAACAGGTATTATTATCGATTCTTTGGGTGGTAGGCAAAAGGTAGTCCATTCAAGTTTAGTTGCAATTTCTCACACTCCCTTGCAGTTCCTCATTAAAAGGGTTAAATCCTTATTCTTGGACAAATGTATTGGGGTGTAACTATTGTAGGTATTTGTCTGTGTCGTTTACCTAGAATTCAACAGATGTATTCATGATTTCAAATAATAATTTGTAATAAAATTGAACTTGAATTTGATGTAACGTCCTCTTCTGCGATTGTTGAATTGGTTGAGCGGTTATAGAAAAATCCTACAATTTTCACAAATTTTGGAAAATGAGAAGGTATTTTTGTGGCTTATTAACTTCTAAGGAAGGATAATTATTATAATTAACGGTTAAGTGTAAGTTAGGGATGCTATTTCTGAAGAGATACTAATTAATTAGTCCTAAGTATACTAAAACTCTACTACAAACATGTCTTAGGTTAGTGAGTTTAGAACAAGAAGTTATGTAAGGTTGTTGTGACATCCCCATTGGTTGTTATGACACTGAAGGCAATTTACCTGTGTTGAATTTTATTTGGTGTCGCGGCATGTTATGCTGATGTTGCGACATGAAGAGCAGTTTCTATTATGACTGATTGTTGTCGCTAGACCCCGTTTGTTTCACTTTCTTCATTTGTCTCCCATTCACTTTCCATAGTTTCTCTTCCTTCAAATTGACCCCATATCACCTTGCATTGTTACACTTATTTTTTGATTACTTCTTTAGTCGTCCCTCCAAAATAATGTTTTACTCTCTAACCATTAAAGAGAAAATTTTTCCCTCTGTTTCATATAAGTCATATCGCCTCGTGAGGTGTCACTTCATTTATAGTGTATGGTCCTATCCATATTGATTTTAATTTTCCAGGAAATAATTTCAATCTTGAATTGAAGAGTACCTTTTGTCCTAGTAAGAACTCTCGTTTTCTTATTCTAGCATCATGCCAGAGTTTGCTTCTCTTTTTATATAGTTTAGCATTTTCATAGGCCATAAAGTGAATTTTTTTCAATTCTTGCAACTGAAATAATCTATCTTTCTTGACCAATTCGGGGTCTAAATTCAATTCTTTTATTGCCCAATATGTCTTCTTCTCCAGCTAAATTGGTAAATGACAGTTTTTTCTGTAAACTAGTTTGTAAGGGTACATGCCTAAAGGGGTTTTGTATGTTGTTCTATAAGCCCATAGTGTGTCATCTAATCTTGATGCCCAATCTTTCCTATTTGGGTTGACAATTTTTTTTCTAATATTTGCTTAATCTCCAGGTTAGTCACCTCTGCTTGCCCATTAGCCTGCGTATGGTATGTTGTGGTTATTCGGTGTCTCACGGTATATTTGGCTAAGGTTGTTTCAAACTGCTTGTTACAAAAGTGAGATCCCTCTTCACATACTAAAGCACGGGGTGTTTTTCTTAAGAATTTGAAAACTAATTTTGTATCATTTGTAGGTAGTGTTGTCTCTTTAACCCATTTCGAAACGTAGTCAACAACTAACAAGATATACTGATTTCCAAAAGAACTTGGGAAGAGTCTTGTAAAATCAATCCCCAAACTTCAAATACCTCCACTTCAAGGGTCCCTGTTTGTAGCATTTCATCTTATTTTTTGATATACTTCCAGTCCTTTGACATCTATCGCATCCCTATACAAATTCATAAGCATCTTTATTCATTGTTGGCTAATAGATCCCGATTGCAATATCTCTTGAGCAGTTATTTTTCCTTAACATTTCCACCACAGGGTGAAGCATGGCATCCTTGTAAGATGTTGTTTATTTCTTCTTCAGCCACACATCTTGATACTATTGATCTACGCATTACTGAAACACATACGAATCTTCCCAAATATAATTTTTTTGACTCATGCATTATTCTCTTCTTTTGCTGCCAAGATGCTTTTATTGAAAAAATGCTTTGAAAATGTAATTCAAATAATATGCATACCATGGTGTCTTGTTATTTCTATTTCGTACCTGATGTATGTCTACCTAGAATAACTTCTCATCAATAAAGGTTTCTTTATTTTTTTTCAAAAAATTTCTCCATTTTATTTATTCATACTGCTAAAGAGATAATGAAAATTTTGGAGGATTTGCTCGAAGGCCAAGTCGTATTGGCTCAACAATTCGCTATTACAAATTTGATGAACTCTCAACAGAAACCTAACACTCTAATCAAAGAACATATGCTTAAGCTTATAGGATTCTTTGCAGAAGGAGAGGATAATGAGGTTGAATTGGACATGAACACTCAAATTGAAATAGTGTTTAAATCCTTCACCAAGGAGTTCACTAGCTTTGGGGATGCTTACAGCTAGAGGAATAAGACATTTTCCTTGACTCAACTCATGAAGGAATTACAATCCTATGAGTTGATTTTGAATGGTGGTAAGCTAGTTCAGGAGAAACTTGAGGCAAACTTACCTGTGGGCTCACTATCCTCTAAGGGGATGCAGAAAGCTAAGGGAAATAATAAGTTGAATAAGATTTTGGTTCCACCTTGTGTGTATAGGAAGAAGACTAAGAAGTCAAAGGATCCTAAAAAGACCAAATGTTCTTCTACGACATGAAAGGGCACTTCAGATCAAATTGCAAAAAATATTTGGGTCATCTTACAAAAAATGAAAAATGAATGGAACTCTTTGTGGTTGAAGCTTGCTTAGTGGAGGAATCAATTGACAACTAGGTTATTGATTCTGGAGCCACAAATCATGTGTTTGTTTCTTTACAGAGGTTTAACCAAATAAGAAGTCTGTTTGATATGAGTCTTTCATTGCGAACCAGAGATGGGAGCTATGTTTCAGCTGAAACAGTGGGAGAAGTTATTTTACTTTTTGATAATTTTAAGAATATTGTTTTAAAGGATGTGATTTATGTACCCCATTTTAAGAGGAATTTAATTTTTGTTGCATGTTTATTTAATGGTGGTTATTTCGTGACCTTCAACAAAGGGATTGTTATTCACATAAATCTTTCTTTGATCTGTAATAGATGGAAAACAATTTCTATTTTATCAAACCAAAAAGGTACTCGATGCTTTAAACTGAAATGGTAAATAAGAAGCTTAAAACTTCTCACTCTAATAAGGGTACCTATGTTCCTTAAGGCTTGGCCAAATTAACCAAGAAAGAATCACTAAACTCCTGAAAGATGGTCTATTAAGTATGATTAAAGAATTTAGTCTTCCACAATGTGAATCTTACTTTCTCGAGAAAGTTGTAAAAATACCTGCAAATAATCAACAGCATAGGGGAATCCGTCGTAGTGGGAGAGTTTCTAAGAAACCGGACTTATTCATCCATGATGGTAGTATTTATAATAGGAAAGTCAATCATGAGGATGATGATTCACTCACTTATGAGGAGGCTATGTAGGATGTTGATTTCATGCTTTAGAAATAGGTCATGGATGCCGAGATGGATTCTATGGAATCCAATACGGTGTGGGAATTTGTAGACTTACCAGTTGGAATTAAACCTATACGGTGTAAGTGGATCTACAAGAAGAAGAGAAATGTAGAAGGAAAAGTGGAAGGACATAAAGCTAGACTTGTAGAGAAAGACTACACACAGAATGAAAGCATCGATTTTGATGAGACCGTCTTTCCTGTAACCATGCTCAAGTCTATCACATACTTTTATCCATTGTCACTACTCTCAATTACGAGATCTGGAAAATGGATGTGAAGAAAGCATTCTTGAATGAACACAAAGTTTGCAAACTGCTAAGATCCATTTTTGGACTTAAGCAGTCATCTCGCTCATGGAATACAAGATTTGATAAAATGATCAAGTCTTTTGGGTTTGAGCATAACTCTAATGAACGTTGTGTTTATAAGCGTATAAAGGAAAACAAAATGTGGTCTTCCTCGTTTTGTATGTTGATGATTTTCTACTTATCAGAAATGATGTAGAAGAATTATCATCGGTTAAATTGTGGCTATCTCAACAGTTTAGTATGAAGGACTTGGGTGAAGCCAGTTATATTCTTAGAATTTGAATCCTTAGGGATTGAAAGAATAAAACAATAGTTCAATCAAAAGTTTCATACGTCGATAAGGCACTATAACAGTTTGCAATAACTGATACAAAACCAAGCACTAAGCCAACTACATCAGGTTTTCATCTTTCTTTGGATGACTATCCTAAGACAGTGGAAGAAAGAGAGTATACGAGTAAGGTTCCATATGCGTCGGTAGTTGGAAGCCTTATGTATGTTATGCTTTACACACATCCAGATGTCTATTTCACCGTAGGAATGGTAGATGTGGTCAAAGTTGCTTATAAAGATAACCTTACGAATCCATTTGCTAAAACTCTTATAACTAGGAGTTTTAACAAACACGTCGAGGATATGAAAATACGAAAAATGACATATTTACTTCACTAGGGCAAGTGGGAGATTGTTGGGAAATGTGTACATATTTTAGTAAATATGTAATTATTTTCTATGCATTTGAATGATGAATAAAAAAATAAAGTTAACTTCACATGTCACTATTATATCTTTTGTGTTTTTGGCTTTCATGTTTTGTATGCATAGCAAAACTTGACAATCAAATATTAGCTCATTGATTGTCTAAGTTCAAACTGAAGATAAGTGATACTGTAAGAATGTTTACATTGCAAGAAAGACAACTTACATCAATATATAATCTAAAAAACCTCATAATCCCGTAAAAGAATCAAAGTGTGCATTTGATTTGATTCAAATACTTTGAAGGATTATTATGTCGTCTATAATTCCAATTGGGGGGATGGCTAGTCTTGGCTAGCAGAGCAGTTGACTCAACGGGTATATACATAGATGTATTCATTGAAAGAATGATACATTAGATTAGACCTAAGATGGATTAATTTTTAATCCGTTTGTGAATTTATTCACTTGTGGGTTCATGGTGTGATTTACCTAAATCCTGAGTTAGTCACTGACCATGCGTCTAAAATTAACACATACTCATGCTAAACACACAACATCTCATAGGAGTATAGAAACTCACATTGCTTCCTTACTCTTAACAGCTTAGCTTGTCCAAATGCCAGTGCCTCCTTCGTCTTGGCGACTAAACATATCAACCATTTCTCGGTTATCTTGAAGGTATTCGAACCTTGAAAATTAGAATCCATAATCATACAGATGATTTAGAGGCTCTTATTCTACTTCTTTTCTTCAATCCACAAGTTCAGAGGGGTAAGGAAACTTACCAGTTCCAAATTTCTCTACTTCCAAACTCCAAATCACATGACGGTTGCAACATACAGAGCTTCCTTCAGCTACCTGACTATTCCATAATTGACCACTAATGTTTTTGAATATCTTGTTAGAGTCCACAAATTTTTATTTCTATACAATCTACTCTCCAACTCTTGTTCAAGTTCAGCTCCTTGGGGGGAAACAGGTTTGACAAGTTTGACTCATCCAAAGATAGCCAGGTAAATAGGTGCACAAATCTTCGGCTAATTTTTGCAGACTTACTAATATTTCGCCAAAATGTCTGTTTATTAACTTGGTTCCTTCATTTTGCGTCAAAACCCTATTTTACTTATTGTATTACCCTGTCATCCACTTTCGTATAACTTAGCTTGTGCGTATACTACTTTTTTAGAAAGAAACACATTTACTTTCTTCTTCGTATATGGTCATCAAATATAAGATTCGACAAATATTTAAGCACTACTCTTTCCTTAAAAAATTGAACCGGTAAGATAATCCCAACCAGATTCTCCCTCTTCATGATAGCCCGAGTAGATATTTTCTTAATCCGATAGTCCTAATGGACTTCCCAGCGGATAATCCCCAAGCGAAATATCTCCTCGCTAAATCATGAGTGGCAGACTTTCCATTATAAGATAGTCCTTATCAAGCTTTTCCTCGCTAGATAGTCTAAATAGACATTATCTTCCTTTGTAAATGCTTGGCAGACATTCCACCTAATATAACCCTTTGTGGACGTTCCACTTAAGATTGTCTTTAGCAGACTTCTTTTTTATAGCAAACTTTTTGCAGACAAATACCTAGAATTAATGTTTAGATAGCCATCTCGCTTTCTCATAATTCGTGTTGGCTTGTCCATTACCTCTTGCGGATACCTAATTACAAATACTTTTGAGAGAAAACCCTCTTCTTCCACATATACTTGTGTACAAAACGCTTTCACATGCTCCTTTTTCCTTCGCATCTTGGCGGGGCCTCTTATTAGCACACTTGACTGTGTTCCCATACTTTCCATAACTATTATGTTAGACTTTCGTCACGCGAATCATACAGTGGTTTCCACTTACTGTACTGTACTAGTGAACTTCAATTCGCCATAAGGCGCACCTGTGCACTATTGGATCATGCCATGGATCACCATGGAATTTTGACTCCTAAGAGTCAGTAACCTCTTTCAAGGTGTCACTCAATAGAGCTTGTAGACCATTTTCATTGTGTCACTCCGTAGCCCCTATAGGCCATTTCCATGGTGTCGCTCCGTAAAGCCTATAGTTAACAATTTTCATGGTGTCGCTCCGTTGAACCTATAGATAATCCCCAACCAATCCTCCTCATATTCCCCTTTCAATCCATCCATTCCTCCATTATGCCCATTTTCCTATCTTCAACTAACTCGCCAAAGTAACTCCCTTCGTACTCCACATTTTATAAGCATACATTTCACACATGATATTACGCACACTATTATAACATGGAGTACGCCACATATCAATTCATTGATGCATAATTCTTTATATAGATAAAAGATCATACTTGTAGACATTCATGTATTTACACAATCTTATGCATAACATTCTCATTCACTATAATCATGTACAACCATATAGCTCAGAGTAGGCATATATGCAGAACATGAAAACAACACAACAACCAGTAACACTCTGAACGGTGTATAGAAACTCATCTGCTATCCTTTGTCCTTGCCAACTTAGCTTTACCAAATGCTAGAGCCTTCCTTGTCCTAGCAGCTAAGCGTAACAACCAATATACCAATTAAACAGAAGGTATTTAAATTTAAAGACCTAGAATCTAGTATCATACAGAGGCTTTCTCAAAGATTTCACAAATCCTTACTTTTCTTTCTCAAATCCACGAATACACAAAGATCAAGATACTTATCAGTTCTTCGGATTCTCTAGTTTCTAGACTCAACCCTCACAATCTCTACCCCAAGCAAAACTTTCCTCAACTTTCTCTTCTATAGAGCAACTAAAGAAGATGACACCGCGGAGAAGAAAATAAAAAAGAAATGAAAAAAATTCTACTTGTAGAATAATCCCCCTCATACATATATATGACCTCTTTCAGACATAGCTACCAAAGCCTCGATTAACCATCTATCACTAATCATTTTATCTCCCAGAAAGGAACCAACCAATTCCAACTTAACTAAACCAGAATTGAAACCCAACTAAATGCCCTTCAACCACTAAAATTCCCATACTTTTCAGTAGAGTCTGCCAATTTTACTCTCTCTTTCAATTTGCACCCAAATCTCCCTAAATTTTTAGACCTTAATGAAAATCAGGTGTGACAACTCTCCTACCCTTAAAGAAAATTTTTCCTCGAAAATTCTACTCATAACCAGCATCAGATGTAAATTCAGAGTAATACTCTTTCTTCAATAACCTCATTCTTACACTAAGGTAAATGCCTCTATCCTTTACTTGAACCTATAACGTTGTTTTACTCTTTCATAGATTTGCCTCAAAACTATTCCGCTTGACTGGCGAATCCACCTGTACTTAACTTGAAGAAAAAGATTTGCATTTAGACGTAATCATAGTTATCCTGGCTTACACTCTGAACTAGATAGTTTCCCATCATAATATTATTTTTCCATTACCTCTGGTATATTATTAATGGCACATATCTAATAAAAATACTTTTTGAGAGAAAACCATCTTTTTCCATATATACCCGCATAAAAGGTGCTTCTACATGCTCCTTCTTCCTCTGCATCTTGGGCAAAACCTCTTATCAGCACACTTGCCTACGTTCCCATACCTGCCATATTCGTTATGTCAGACTTTTTCCAAGCGAATCATACAGTGGTTTCCAGTTATATGCCCTGACAGACTTCCCCGCTTACTATACTTGTAGGCTTCAATTCGCCATAAGGCGTACCTATCGACAACTAGTCATGACATTGCTCGCCATAGACTTTCGACTACTAAGAGTCGGTAAACCACTTTGAAGGTGTCGCTCCATAGAGCCTGTAGAACATTTTCATGGTGTCACTCCGTAGATCCTGTAGATAATCTCCAATCAATCCTACTCAAATTACCCTTTCAGTTCGTCCATTCCTCCATTACGCTTAGTTTTCTATCCTCACCTAACCCGTCAAAATAACTTCCTCTGTACTCTGGATTTTATAAGCATACATTTCACGCATGATATTATGCATAGTATTATAATATGGAGTGCGCCACATATCAATTCATCGATAATAGTTCTATTATACATACCAAAGATCATACTTGCAAACATTAATGTATTTATAGAGTCTTATGCCTGTATAACTTTCTCATTTATCATAATCATGTATAACTATAGAACTCAGAGTAGAAATATAAGTAGAACATGCAAACAACACAACAACCAGCAACACCTGGAGATGGAGTACATATCCTCACAGGTTACCATTTGTCCTTGCCAACTTAGCTTTTCCAAATGTCAAATCCTCCTTCGTCCTGACAGCTAAGCACAACAACCCATATACCAATTAAACAAAAGGTATTTAAATGTGAAAACTCAGAATCTAGTATCATATAGAGGTTTTCTCAAAGATTTCATAAATCCTTACTTCTCTTTCTCAAATCTACGAATACAAAAAGATCAAGATGCTTATAAGTTTACCAAATTCTCTACTTTTTAGACTCAACCCTTATGATCTCTACCCCATGTAGAGCTTTCCTCAAATTCCTCTTCTTCAGAGAAATCAAAGTTGAGCTTGAAAAAGGAAATCTTTCGAATCACATTTATTAATTTTGTACGTACTAATATTGCGTAATACCTTCTAACATTTTGGAGAAATAAGGTACATGAGAGAAGGAGAAATAAATAGGTGAGCTTGTAAATAAATTGGGGACAAGTAGGGAACAATGTCATATGCTTAGATGTTTCTAGTGCTTGAACCCGTTTTGAGTATCTATTGTTTGAATTCCAAACCGTCATAAGCCTCAAAACTCTACAAGCCTAGAAGACCTTTGGGACCCGAATAAGTCACCAATACAATAATTCGTAAATAACTTGCATTTGTTTGAACGAATATGACCGATTCTTTTTAAATATCTATGAGCGGTCAGCATAATTTATTTTGATGAATAACACTTGTAGATTTGTTCATTTCCATTGTCTCTACATCTATTGAAATTTTAACTTAGTGAACTAATTATGTTTGCATTAGGAATGAACAAGTTAGCTATATATCACTCTTAAGTTGCACGTGAGATACTTCTCGTACGAGTTTAATGTTTTACCGTTATGTGACTTACGTTCCTGATTTAGTCCAAGATTCATCTTTTCTTTTGCATGTTTCATGTGTTTACTTGAGGATCATAAGCTTTCTCGGTACATTTGAGGAGCTTATTCTCAAACAAAGTAGCATCTTTTGTATAGTTTTTTCATAATTTTTAGATTATAAGTCAATAAGTGAAAAGGTCTCATTTTTACTCATTTGTGACCCAATTCATCCAATAGTGTCATTGGGGGCCTAACATATGGTTGAGTGGTGTAGGGACGTGTTGGAGGATGAAAATGAGTAAAAATGGCACCAAAAGAAAGGGTATCACGATATACACATCTTGGAATCATGATACCTCCAATAGTATGGAAGATCAAAGACCACCCTTTTATGATATTGAGATATGCACCTTTTATAGAAGACCCCAAGGCTCAAAATTGCCCGAGGTGTCGTGATATCCTCTTTTGGGATCGTGACACTAAAATCGTGAGGGGGTCAAAATTTGACAAAAAAAGGTAGTCTTTGTCCACCCGATCCACCAATCACCCAAGGCCCATGTAGGGGCAATTTTAGCAACGAAAATTTATCATAATTTAGCCTAAAACAACCAAATTTTGTTAACGAGGAGAGAGAGACACATTAGCTTAGATTTAGCCTTAGTTTCTTCTAGGTTTTCTCTTAGTTTTTTTGTAACTTTTCTAGGGTTTTCATTTTCTTTTCTTCCTTATTAGTTTTAGAGTTTATTTTTTCTTCATTTACTTCTTATTCTTGATGTTCTTAGTGTTAGTTAAGTTAGTTATCACTGTAGCTTAGGTCTATTTACACTTTAAATCCTTGTACCTAGGTTGTAAGATATTTCTAGCTTTAGTTTAATATATTTCAGTTTCTTTTACTTTCAATCAGTAAAGTTTGTTCCTTTTATGCTTATAGCTTTAGATTTTCTTGTTGAATTCATTTAGTTCAAGTTCTTTAAGTTTTCTTGCATAAAATCCAAACTTTTATATTTTTCTTAAGCTTTACTTTAATGGCTTCTTTGCTTTTCATTTTGATGTTCATTCTCATTATTTCCAACATGAGTAGCTAAACCTAAAAAGGGGGTTCATTTATAGAGATGTGGGTTAGCTGATTTTTGGACAAATGACTAAATCATAATAAATTGGACTAAATCGTAATAAGTTAGACTAAATCGAATAGACCTAAAAAGTTAGGAAGTGGCACCCCTATGGTGATATCTAGGCAAGTGAGACCGAGAGGCAATCTTGTTGCGCTCCCATTCATTAGTCCTAGATTAACCGGTGAGATCGAGCGATAAATCGGATTAATTCGTCTAAGTCAGTAAAATTGAGATCAAAATATAAGATGGAGTCACTTAGTAATTTAGGAGATTTAAGTCCCTCGTTCGAGGATCGGTGAACCACATCGAAATCAACCAACCACCATTACTCATTTATTTGGTTAATTTCTTATTTTTGTACTCTTTGTAATTTAGTCCTTAGATTAGCATATTTAATTTTATTGCAAAAATTTTCTTGTTATGATTTTTCGTACTATAAAATTGTATCAGTAGCTGCTAGGCTCTATAGTATATGCTATTGTCACTCAATCGTCATTTCTTTTAGGTTCGATCCTTGGAATCCTTCGGTGTTCCATTGTAACACTATAAATATTACAACTGACTTGTACACTTGCGCAAGTGCGAACGTGGTCACATGTATTTTTATTTTAGGTGTTTGCTTGAGGAAGAGCAAAGACTTAAGTGTGGGGGAGTTTGATCTGTCGTAATTTGATAAGTCAAATTAGGCTCTCCAACACACTAGAGGAGCTTATTCTCAAGCAAATTAAATGTATGTTCTATGCTTTTGTGCAATTTTAGCCTTTACCATTAATAAACATTTTCTTTAGCTTTGTCCCTATTAAGACCCAAATTGGAAAAAATGTAACGAGATTTGAGCGAATCGAAGGGTAGACGAGGAAAAGTTATTTTTTGTGGATTAGTCCTCGGCATTTTTTGTGTCACTATTTTTGTCAATTAAGTTCATATGGGACTTACTTTATTAATTAATGATATGTTTCTATTATATAATGTTTTTGGTATCAAAAGGATTAAATCGATAAATATGAACTATATGATAGATATGAATAGATATGTGGTATCGAATAGTAATGTTTGGTGCTATGAATTATCTATATGTGAAATAGATGTTTAGTAAGTAGCAATTGACTAATGGTATGAAGTAAATACTACAGAATTGAATGGATTATAAATGGTTGAATGCTATATGTTATAAGTTAGATTTACATAAATTGAATTGGTATGATTTGTGTACCATATTGAGGTATATTGGTTTATTTGAATGAAAATTGGTGGATAGTATGTTTGATTATGAAATTAATATATATACAAAGTGAAATTACAAGGTCTAAATGTATATGAATGGCTATTTGGATATGAAAAATGTGTATACGACTACAGGGGTTGAATTGATACAAATTCGATAATAGGTCCATGAGAACTTAGTAAATGCTTACGATATGAATAGCTCGAAGTTTACGGTGAGTAAATTCTTGGTTTGATGTTTATTAAATTATGTATTTTATGATACTTTATATTATTTATTGTTGCAGTCAAATGCTAAGAAATAATTGAATTATCTTGAAGTAGTTGATATGAAATTGATTTACATATATGTAATAATAGCATGATATATTGAATTGGACAGTGTTAGAATATAAAATTTGATAATAAGAGTTAACATGAACTGCAATTGTGGAAGATTATACATAGCAGGTTATGATTTAGATGGTTGGTATGAAATTAAGACGAATTAATCAACTTGATTTGGAATATAATATGCTAACATGTTATACTCTTGAACTAGTTATGAAACTTATTTAAAAGGACTTAATCAGAATAAGTGATGTATTTACTAGGATGCTTTGCATAGGTGTAAATATTGAGTATTTTCATTAAGTTATTCGTGTTGATAATAAATTTGTAAAAATATCATTGAGTGGATTACTCAGCATATGATTTGGTTTCCATGCCCAGGTTACGTTATATTCAAGATCTTGAATTTCGGCCTCAACATCCAAAAAAGATCCCAGACACAACAATGTTTGTGTTTTTGCGTTTTTGAATAGTTTGGCATGTACCTATCTAGTTGAGTCATTGTTAGTACATCTTTATGTTTATATGAACTTAAGTATAAAATTTGTATTTATTGAATTTAGTTAATGGTTTTACTATAAACTCATAAGTTATATGAACTGTGATGTGTACTCGTATATAAATTAATTGTGGATGCCTTGGCAACAAATGTGGCACACTGTAGCACGGACCCGACGATCGGGTCGGGTATGGGGTGTTACATTTTGGGTTAAAAAACATGGTATTGGTGCGGATCTCTAAAGCATTTAGCTTGAGTTTACTCAAAAAATAATAAGAACGTTCTTGCTACTATTTAGAGCTTTATCCCTGTAGTCAAAGATCGAGAAATTCATTATTGGTCAATCAGCAGCATGGGGATTTGGTACGTATTTTTATGATTTAAGATCAATTTACTTGTTTACAAAATTATATTGTTTGCATGATTGGGGATCAAAATATGTTTATAACTATTGTATAAATTGGATTGTGATTATGAGTACTAAATGTTAAGAATCAGGCTAAATTGAATAGACTAGAAATTCTAAATTTTGGTTTCCATTAGATAGTTGGTATAAAGTTGATTTGAAGCATGTTATGACATATGGTAATTGATTAGTTGGAATAGAATTTAAACCTAAAGAGAGTGATTCGGTCTACTTGTAATGAAATAAGAAATGGATAATTTAATAATCATTCGAAACATGAAAGAAACAATTGATATACCTCAGGGCCTAAATGCTATATGAAAACCATTGTTGTCGGGTAATCCAGGATGGTAAGTCATCATTACCAGGCAACCAAGGGTGACGAGTCTGTGTACCAATACTGAGCCCGAGTGTGGTTAGTAAAGTAAAAAATAAAACGGCCAATTAATGATGAAAAGAAATTAACAGAAATGTGAAATATGGCATCCTGTGATTTGGGTTAAAAACGAGTCTCGAGGGCTACTTGAATGCGAGTAAGCTTATAGACTCAAAAATTATTAAAATGTTAATGCAGAGTTAGACATATGTATATGTGGAATGTATATACTAAATGATGAACTACTTCTTGTGATTTGAATGGTAGGTTTAATCCCTTACATGATAAATAGAAGTAGTATGATTTAATTGATAAGTGGTACTCGATTTTAAATTAAGTTGAAATATCTTACATATTGTATTAGAATGGTGAATACATGATGAAATTGAGATTGATAACATTAACATGCGGATTAAACTTATAATGGAATTGGAAATTGGTTACCTAATAAATGTATAGGTAATCCTTCGATCTATCCGAGGATATATTGTGTGTGCCAGTATAGATTCTTCAGTTTATCCAATGATGCACTGTGTGTGCTAGTATAGTTGCTTTGGTTTTTCTGATGATGCATTGTGTGTGCCAATATTGATGTTTCGGTTTATCCTATGATGCACTGTGTGTACCAGTATAGTTGCTTCGGTATATCTGATGATGCACTTCGTGTGCCAGTGTGCGCCAGTATACACCTTGTGAGTCAGGTTAATAAAGTTATAGCATACGAATGAGTTAAAGGAAATATGAATTGGATTGATATATGGATCTAATTGTTTGGAAATTTTCCCATATTGTAGTAAACATGTAACTGTTTTCTATTTATTTAAACGATGAATAAATAAATAAAATTAATTTCACATTTTACTATTATGTCTTTTGTATTTTTTTGTCTTTCATATTTTGCATGCATAGCGAAATTGTGAACAAGAAAATATTAGCTCATTGATTGTCTAAGTTCAAATTGAAGATAAGTTACACTATAAGAATGTTTACATTGCGAGAAAGACAACTTACTTCAGTAGATTATTTAACTAAGTTCATAATCCTGTAAAAGAATCAAAGTGACCAGTTGATTCAAATACTAAAAAGGATTATTATGTTATCTACAATTCCAATTAGGGAGATGGCTAGTCTTGGCTATCAGAGCAGTTGACTCTATGGGTAGAGACATAGATGTATTCATTGGTAGAATGATACATTGGACTGGACCCAAGATGAATTAATTCTGAATCCATGTGTGAATTAATTCACTTGTGACGCTCATGGTGTGACTTACCTAAATCCTGAGTTAGCCACTAACTATGCATATGCAACTCATGTAATTTCATATAAGTGAAGGCTTTTGCTCTAAAGATGATTGAGCCCATAGTCGGTATGTTGGGTACATGACTTGTGTATGGCATGGCTTTACTAGCAATAGTGGAATTCATAGCTCAATTAAGAGTTAATTATATCCTCTCATTGGCATTGTGTGCATTGATAAACATGAAATATGACCACGTGTTGCTTGTTTAGGAACAAACAATTTATCACAGTTCTTCGTTGACAGTGATCATATTAATCATTAAGAAGACACAATGGTGACAATAAGATCAAATAGGTGATACGAACTCGCTTACGAGATGTAATTAATTCGTTGAGTGCCCGATTGATAAATTAAGTAGTTCTCATTTTGGTTTAAGAAAAGGTTATATTTTAAAGAAGATAGTTTAAATCAGTGGATAAAAGTAAAGATAGTTCGACAGAAAGATGGTTTTAAAGAACTTAAAATAAGAATAAACCCGCAATAATAATTAGAGACCCGATTCTTAAATGTTTTAAGGTGATTGGCAGATAGTTGGGTAGAACCATGATCTGCTATCTAGAGAGATAGGAACCAAACGGTATAAGGTGAACGCCACACTCAGATGAGTGATAAGTTGGTAGAAGAAACAAGGTTGACTCCACTAGCTAAACTAGATAAGTCAAATTGAATCCCAAAGAACAATGAGAGTTGAAAACTCATAAAGTCTGAAATATTTCATAAAATATCAAAATCAATCAAGTTGGTGAAGTTGTGTATGTCACCTTTCAATTGTTTACAAAACAGCTATTTATAAGCTGCCATAGAGCTAGCCGAATGGACATAAAAATAAATACAATTTCAGTGAAGCCAATTAACTTAATTCAGCTGAGCAATTCATTGAATGACTTAAATGGTGAGCAAGCCCATTGAGATCCACGAACAGTCTTGGTGAGATGCCCATTGGTGTGCACAAATAGCCTTTGAGAAAGACTGAATATCTAAGTTGGAAATGCATTGATCGGTTAAAGGTGGTTAATGGTTGAATTAAACTCCCTTGAAGCTGCCGAATACATGAACAGCAAATGAATGGTAATGGAACACACAAATGGACATTCGAGTGAACACTTGGTTTTGGAAAGCCTTAGAGTGTGAACATCAGGCATCGAATGGTCACTGGAGTTGATGGCTGATCAGTCATTAAAATTGCTTCATGAATTTGGCAAATTCATGCAGTATTTGAATGGTCACTTCCTCCCCCCTTGGGCGTACATGCATGCTTAGCCATGAAGAGACTCCATGTTCCATGAATGTTCCTTTTCAATAAATGCAATGAATCTGGAGAAATGCATGTGTGTGCAGTCGAATGATCACTTAGGTGTGGCCTATTTGATTCATGAAAAATCGACTGAATGAATGAACCCAGCAGCTCCTAAAATACATGCACAATCAGGTGCATGTTCATCATTAAATAGCTTCAATGTATCAACAAGATACATGACTGTATGTCCAGCCGCATAAATGAATGTCCAGCCTCCAATTTAAGCAACCTGTTAAGACACATTAAATACTTGGTTAAAGCATCAACAAAAAAAATAGACTCATAAATAAGTATGTAATAGACTAAGACACATTTAAGAAATATGACTTGCTAATATGCAATAAATCTATCCAAAATTGGACATACTTAATGGACGATCAAAGACATGATTTTAATGTGTAATATACTAAGACATGATTTAAATATGTAGCATGATAAGACAAAATATTGCCCGAATAACAATGACATCAAAAACATTCAGACATGTAATTAAAGCTGTAGAGAAATTAAAACAAAGTTAACTAAACCGAAATAATTAAGAATGTTTGAAAGTTATTCAACAGCTAGATTAGCTAGCTAAATGGCAAATCAGTTTGAAGTAAAGTGCAATGGAACTCAACGAGCAATTCCAAGCTCGATCGGTGGAAGCCTTTTTTTTCCAAATTTGTCCTACCAAAGCTGAATTTGCTTCTTTGAATGCTTGGATTGTGCTCGATTAGTTGGACCAGTTTGTAGCTTGATTGGATCTCGATTGGAGTCTGTTGAGTCCTTGGGCGAGTTCGTATCATTCCCCCCTCTTCAAGGTGATTTGCCTTCTAATCGTCGCCTACATCAACAAGAGACAAGTTAGATACGTTGAAACTCGCACTTAAAGGATGGTTTCCTAGTAGGTCCAATCTATATGAGTTATCAACGATTGGCTCCAACACTTGGAACAGAATGTCATCTCTAGGAAGCAACACTTCAAAGAGATTCATTCTTAAATTGGGCCATTTGCTGGAAAAGAATTTTTGTTGTTCTCGGTTCCTTAAATTAACATGTTTGAACACAAATCTCTCTGGAACTTGAAAGTCAAGAACAATTTCAGTAACAAAATTAAATTGAAGTATTTCTTTCAATGCATTGCTTACACGATCTGGAAATAATTCAAAGATGTTGCAATTCGTATAAGCATATTGAATTTCAAGCGTTCCTTCCAAATAACGTAATCTCAATTTAACTCCAGGATCAAAAACAAGGTTTTGTCTTACCATTTCTATTTGACTCTAGAGTTTCATGGCTATCAACATAGAAGAGACATAAAGTAGTTGAAGGTTATAATCATGCAAGGCATGTTTAAATCCTTTCAACCATAATAAGGAATGATAATCTCTAAAATCAAAGAATTGATTTTGACTTTGTACACCAGCAGAGCTCACGTATTTTATTTTCAAAAATAATGTTAAATTATGGAACAAATGAAGTGGCCAACATGTTTATACAAGATAGAACTAAGATGCTCACCTTCTCGTAATAACAACCTAGGAAAACATGCTCTGGGTTTAAACACATGGTTCTGATCGCTTGTTTTTTAATGCAATGAAAACTTTTCGTTCAACAACAATTCACAAATGTTAAACAAATAAGATTTAGGCACATGTATGTACAAACAATCAAAACTTTCAAATTTTCCTTGAATAGACAATGATATCCGCAAAATTTTCACACATGGAATTAAAGAATTCATGTAGCATTCTAGATCGAACAAATTAAGCTTATCTTGTGACAATTCTTTGTGACTTAAGTAACAGCCCGGTTTAGACCCTAGTCGGACAGTGGTTTCGGGACCTTAAATTTGAGTTAGAATAATATTTTAATATTATTTTTGGTGTCTACACCATGTTAATTTATGTGTGTGAAAATTTCGTGTGAAAATTTTATCGTTTGTGTGTTCGATTTAATTAATTAAAGGTGAAGTCCTTTAGTGGATATTTGACCATGGAAAAATGTAGTGGACGGTTATAGGGTATTGTTATATGGTTTTCTAATTAAATTCCAAAGGTTAAAATAGTAAATGGTATATTAATAAGAAATAAATAAAACAAATCAATCAGTTAGTGAGTGTTCATCTTTTATGGCAGAATGTGAGAAGAAAAGGAAGCCATTTACTTTGTTTAAGGGTTCGACACTTTGAAGTTAAATTTGAGGTATGAGTTTTGTTCGGTTTTTGATAATTTTACATTTTTGAGATAGTTGCTTCGTGTTTTAGCTAGCCCGTGCTTTAATTTTCTGATTGAATGATGAATTTGATATTTTCCATTGTTGATAGCTTGATGATTTTTGTGTTTGATGATGAAAAATAAATATATGTTGTTAGATT
>CM025248.1:13458628-13472167 GCA_013677275.1 Gossypium schwendimanii
TACTTAAGTTATTAAAATCATGTTTGTGTTGTTATAGGTCTTGGTAAATTGTTTGATTAAGTAAAACCACAATTATGTTATACTTGCATTATAATTGGAAGGTAACTAATGAATTAATTATTAATCATGTTGAAATTGTAATTAATTGACACAATACTTAATTAGAGCATGTTTAATCTTCTAAGGCAGCTGAGGGTTAAATTAGCGACGGTATTAAACGGTACATTAGCCTTGCATAACTTGCAAGATTATTGTGATTAAACTGTTTAAATATAGAAATATATTGTTACCTCACTTAATCTTTTACTTGTTTATTTAAATTGATTAATTATTTGAATTGGCATAGTAATTTGTTCAAGAGATTAGTTAATTTAGCAAGTCTGTATGTGCTATAGTTAGCAAATTACCAAGTTACCGTGAATTTTTCCGTAACAACATGAACATTGTTTTATTAATAAAAAGTTAAGAAATGTAATTGATCTAACACAATTATGTCATATTGATTAAACTTATTTTTCAGAAATCGTGCATTGAAATTTTTACCTTTTCATTTTCTTAGTTTAATTTACTTAGTTAAAATTCAGCTTTATTAAACCCTTTTTCAAAACAAAAGATTTTCCTTCACCAAAGTGTTTTTAATTGCATTTCATACATATTTTCTTAAACAGTCCCTGTGGGTATAATAACTCGACATTTACTTGTCACTTTATTACTTGTTGCGATTGTGTACACTTGCACATTTCTATAGTTCCAAGTTTTTGACGCCGTTGCTAGGGTCTGTTTTAAAAGTTATTATTTGTGAATTTGTTAATTTTACATTTTGGTTTATTTTTTTATATTCAATTTTAACTTAGTCAGTTTTTCTTTATTTGTTTTAGGTGTTTATATGTATTGATCGAATTATCAATTTACTCCCCGTAGATCCTTAAAATTGAAATAACTTTTCGACAACGAAGAAGACAAGCAAGTCAAAGAATGACCGAAGAAATGAATTTTGAAATTTTGAATCAAGGAAATGGAGCAAACCCTGCTCAAAATCCTATCCTTATTGTTGATGATAGGGATCGAATTATCAATTACCACATGGCAAAAGTTAGCAGAAAGATTTCTTGTGAAGTACATCCCACCTAGCAAGAATGCTAAGTTGACGAACGAGATTACTACCTTCCAACAGTTGGATGATGAGTCTTTGAATGAGGCGTGGGAGAGGTTTAAAGAACTATTATAAAGATAACCTCATCACAGAACCCCTCATTGCATCCAATTAGAGACATTCTATAATGGTCTGAATGCTCGCACGAGGATGGTAGTGGACGCTTCTACTAATAGTGCTCTCCTTTCTAACTCTTATAGTGAGGCTTAGGAAATCATCGAGAGGATTGCCAGCAACAATTATCAATGGCCAACCAATTGAGTAGCATCAGGTAGATAAGTCACTGGAGTACATGAAGTGGATGCTCTCACTTAACTTCCATCTGAGGTATCCTTGATATCCTCAATGCTTAAATACTTTACTATTAATGGGTTTAATAATTTTGTAGCTCAGCCACCGAATAATTTCAAAAATGTAGCCTGCGTTTATCGTGGGAAAGGGCATTTGTTTGAAGAAAGCTCATCAAACCCAGAATATGTGTATTACATGGATATCTAGGACCAAAACTGAGGAAGGCATGGACTGCAATCTAATTTTTATAACCCATCTTGGCGAAACCACCCTAATTTCTCTTGCTGGACCCAATAACACTTATGCCCAACCTAGACCGACCCAGCCACCTATTTTTACCCAAAAAGTTTAGAAGCAACCTCAAGCTGAATCTTCCAAAAGCTTAAAAAACTTGTTGAAGTCATACATCGCCAAAAATGACACCTTAATCCAAAGCCAAGCAGCCACATTGAAAAACTTGGAAAACCAAATGGACCAGCTTGCCACTAAACTCAAAAACCGTACATAAGGTTCGTTGCTTAGTGATACGGAGAACTCAAGAAATTCGAGAAAAGAGTATTGTAAAACACTGACATTGAGGAGAGGAAAGACATGGCAACCCAACATTGTTGAAGTTGAAGAAGAGCTAGCTGATGCTCAAGACTCAATGGAAGTTCAACCAAGTGTTGAAATTCGAGCTTAACCAGAATCAAAATTTGTAAAACCCGATAAGGTAATTTCTGAACTAGTCAATTCTGATAAACTAAGAACTTCGTTAGATGCAAAATTGACACAAAAGAAGAATCAACCAGTTCCAGTAAAGAATCCTCCACCAATCTGCCCTCAAAGGATTCATAAGCAAAAATAAGAAGTCCAATTCAAGAAATTTTTGGTTGTACTCAAGCAAATTCATATCAACATCCCGTTGGTAGAAGCACTTGAGTAGATGCCAGACTATGTCAAATTCATAAAGGATATCCTGTCCAAAAAATTAGAGACTTGGAGAATTTGAAACGGTAGCCCTAACGAAATACTGCAGTGCAGATCTTCAAGACAAATTAACCTCAAAGATGAACCCTGAATGTTTTACCATACCTTGCAACATTTGAGCAACAAATTGTGGTAAGGCACTATGTGATTTGGGTGCAAGCATTAAATTGATGCCCATGTCAATATTTAGGAAGTTGGGGATAGGTGAAGTTAGACCAACTACGGTTACGCTTTAGTTAGCAGATCGATCTTTAGCACATCCAAAAGGAAAAATCGAGGGTGTATTGGTACATATAGACAAATTTATTTTCCCTGCTGACTTTGTTATTTTAGACTTTGAAGCAGATAAAAAGGTGTCAATCGTTCTAGGAAGGCCTTTCCTAGCAATTGGAAGGACCCTTATTGATGTGCAGAAAGGCAAACTTACCATGTGTGTTTAGGATGATTAGGTAACATTTAATGTTTTTAAGTCTATGCGATTTCTTGACACGGTTGATGATTGTTCTGTAGTATCAAAGTTAGAGGATTTAGCTATAGAATGGGAACTCAATTCTATTGAAGACCCATTAGAACAAGTTTTGATGTCAGACCCTCCAAGTGATGAAAAGGGGGAGGAATACTTAGCTTTGCTAGAAGCTAATCAAAGGGGATTTAATCTGCAATCCCGCTTTGAGCCTTTGGAGTTAAAAAGTAGATATTATGATTAGCCAAAAGCGTCAATTGAGGAGCCACCTAAATTAGAACTAAATTTAATTCCCTCACATTTAAAATGTATTTATTTAGGCAATGCTTCTACTTTGTCTGTGATTGTTTTAGCAGAGTTGACCGAAAAGCAAGAAGAGAAACTTATCCTAATATTGTAATAATTCAATAAGGCTATCAGATGGACCATAGTCGATATTCATGGCATTAGTCCATTTGTATGCATGCACAAGATAATCTTCGAAGATGGCGAGAAAGGGACGATTGATGGACAATAGAGACTGAAGCCCATCATGAAAGACGTAGTGAAAAAGGAAATCATTAAGTGGTTAGATGTGGGTATAATTTACCCCATATCTGATAGCTCATGGGTAAATCGGGTCTAGTACGTGCCAAAAAAAGGAGGTATCAAGGTCTTAGAAAATGGAAACAACAAGTTCATACCAACCAGAATGGTTACAGGATGGAGAATTTGCATCGAACTGGAAATTGAGCAAAGCGACTAGGAAAGACCACTTTCCTTTATCATTTTTGGATCAAATTCTGGATGGACTCATGGGGTGAGGCTATTACTGTTTTCTCGATGGATACTCAGGGTATAATTAGATCATAGTAGCGCCAGAGGATCAATACAAAACAACATTCACATGCGTGTACAGTACATTTGCATTTAGACGCATGCCATTTGGTTTATATAATGCACCTGTTACATTTAAAAAAAATGTATGATGTCTATTTTTACTAACATGGTTGAAAAATATTTGAAAGTCTTTATGGATGATTTTTCAGTATTCGGAGATACGTATTGTAACACCCCTAACCCGTATCCGTTGCCGGAATAGGGTTACGGAGCATTACCGAACAAACAGAATAGTAAATTATTCAATTCATACTTTAATGCAATCATAATATAATTTCATTCAGATAAATTCATAATGTTCCTTAATCGGGCCCTCGAGGCCCTAAAAATACCATAGAGACAATCCGGGACTAAATCGAAAACATTTGGAAAGTTTAAGAAAAAGTTGAAAATTTTGGATTGCAGGGCTCACACGCCCGTGTCTCAGGCCATGTGGCTTTCGAAATGCAACCCTAACAAACTACAGGGGACACACAGTCGTATCGCATGGCCGTGTGTCACACACGGCTAAGGCACACGCTCGTGTCTCAGGCCGTGTAGACCCAAAATGAACCTTGAACCACAAGTTTACAATTTCAGACTTACTTAAACCTTAAGAAACTCAAATACCAACCAAAACACCTATTCAAAGTGACATTATACAAGCCAAAAATATACCAAATCAACCTATTCAGTGCCTAACTAATGTACCCTCATTGGTACCATAAATATATACAATTATACTTCAAAACAAATCTTCAAACACAAATTATCACTTACTCACCTAAACCTCTAATTCAACTCCATTTCAAACATACCATAATCAATTCACCATCTATTAAATTGGCCATTCTAAAAAGCATCACATAGCCACTTTAACACATAATATAAAGACATCAAAAGTACCAATTAGGTATCAACCAAAACAACTTATACAATCAATTTCATACTTAACTATTTACATTTCCAAAACATTCGTATCAACATCAATCCTATTACATGCCATATAATCTAAAATAAACATTTCAAAAACTACCGAGTTAAGCTGGATAATGTGACTCGAGTGCCAATCCGATCGTCTAACCTTTCGAAACACAAGTGAGCTTAAAGAAGCTTAATAAGTCTGACGTATTAAATGATAAATCTTACAGAATTAAATACAACAATTCAAACAATAATAATCAACCATGAGAATTACCTGTCATCCATAATTTCAACCAATAAATTCATCTATGTTCAAATCAATACTCAATATATAACAAATCTTTCAAATTCATTAAACAGGTTACTTTACCGAGATTTTTCATTCAAAGAACGACTTACGGATAAGAGTACATCATCAGTCCAACCATAACATGCCGATGCTTATAATAGCTAACCCAACCGAAACACCCAATGCTCATAAGAGCTAATCCAGCCATAACACGCCAATGCTCATAAAAGCTAATCTAACTGTAACACGCCAACGCTCATAAGAGCTAATCCAACCGTAACACTCCAAACAGAGAGTAAAACACAAGAGTTCACAACAAATGTTAAACCTAGTTTACTCAAGAAATAAATATATACCTCCCTCTAATCCGTCTCCACTCTAATCCCTTACAACATGCCATATCACGACTGTATCTATCCCACGTTCAATCCAATCCGAGCAATCAATTTCAATATCATATCTCAAATAATAACTCATTATCAACAATTAAATATATGTACTTTATATTATGTTATACTATTGAAAAATTCATATAGATGTTAAATTAAAACACTAAAAACTTACCTAGACTGAATTGTAGTAGTTGTAAAAGTTCAGGGACTATTCCGCTGTTTTTCCTTTTCCACAGGTATCTACGGGATCTTGATCTAAAAATATAAAATTCTCTATTATCAGCTTACACTTCACATTCCAATCCATTTTACAATTAATACCCTTTTTTTTCAAATTCACATAATTACCCCAAATTTTTACATTTTTTTTCAATTTAGTCCATTAACCCAAAATTCATCAAATTGACCCTTTTTCTCAAATCAATATTCCATCTAAATATACTAGTCCCTTAAACAGTCCCTAATAATTATTAAATTCACTATCAAACCCTAATATTTTGACATTTTCACAATTTAATCCTAAAATCAAAATCTAACAAAAAAATCTTTATAAAATCATCAAACAACACAATCAAAGCTTCAAATACATGATATTCATAAAAAAAATCCAATATACAACAATGGAAAATTTCAAAATTTTTAACAGAATAAAAAATGAAGATACGGGCTATTTGGACCTAGTTGCAACGATCTCAAAAACATAAAAATTATAAGAAACAGTTAAGAGAACCACTCACATGCAAGGTAAATAGCTTGGTTGATTCTCCTACCTTACACAACCTTCAAGTTTTGGCTATGGAAGATAACAATGAAGAAGAACTCTTATTTATTTTACTTAATTTTGTTTTAATTTAGTTTTATTTACAAAATTGCCATTGATCAAATAATTTTTAATCAATTTTAACCATGTTGTCATCCCACTACATTTATTAGGGTATATTTGCTACTTGAGTCCCTCCTCATTTACTTTTCAAGCTATTTAATCAACTAAATACAATAATTACTAAATTTTGCACCATTTAGAATTTAGTCATTTTCCTTTAATTAGCTATCTAAACGTTAATATTTACAAACCAAATTTTAATATGACTTTAGTGACTCCATAAATATTCTAAAATTAATATTTACGAGTCGACACGAAGAAAACTTGTGGTCCCAAACCACTGTTCTGTCACCCTTAAAAATAGGGTTATTACAACTCTCCCCCTTAAGAAATTTCATCCTCGAAATTGTTACCTAAAAATAGATTCTGATACTGTAGTTTCATTGATTCCTTGGTTTCCCAAGTAGCTTCTTCTGAGCCATGACGATGCCACAAGACTTTTACTAACGGGACTTCTTTATCCCGCAGCTCTTTGACTTCCCGAGCTAAAATTCTCACTGGTTCCTCTGAATAAGTCAAATCTGGCTGTAGCTCAATCTCACTATGAGGAATCACATGCGAAAGATTAGATCTATATCGTCTTAACAACGAAACATGGAACACATTATGAATTTTCTTGAGCTCAAAGGGCAAAGCTAATCTATAAGCTATAGGGTTGATTCTTTCTACAATTTCATATGGTTCGATAAATCTCAGACTCAACTTTCCTTTCTTTCCAAAACAGAACATTTTTTTCCACGGTGAGACTTTTATGAATACCAGATCGCCAACAGTAAATTCTATATCTTTCCTCTTCAGATTCGCATACAATTTCTAACAATCAGATGCAGTTTTCAAGCAATCTTGAATAACCCGAACTTAGACTTAGTTTCTCAGATCAAATCAATTCCCACCATTTTGGATTCACTCAATTCAGACCACTCAATGGTGTTTTACACTTTCTTCTATAAGGAGCTTTGAACGATGTCATTTTTATACTGGATTGATAACTGTTATTATATGCGAATTCAGCTAACGATAGGTACTTTTCTCAATTACCTTCAAATTCGAGTATATAACATCTTAGCATATCTCCCAGAATCTGAATCACTCGTTTTGATTGCCGGTCAGTCTTAGGATGAAATGTTGTGCTGAAATTAAGCTTAGTGCCTAAAGCCTCGTGAAGTTTTCTCTAAAATCTCGAATCTTGATATGAAATAATAGATGTCAGAACTCCGTGTAATCTCACAATCTCAAATACATATAATGCCACTAATCTCTCAAGTGAGAAATCTATTTTGACCGAAATAAAATGTGTCGATTTAGTCAATCTAACAACAATCATCTAGATTGAATCTTTTTTTCTCGGAGTTACAAGTAAACCAGATACAAAATCCACCGTGACTCATTCTCACTTCCACTCAGAAATCATAACAGGTTGTAGTAAACCCGACGATACCTGATGCTCTGTTACCTGCTGACAAATAAAACATTTAGCTACAAATTCACAAATTTCATGTTTCATATCAGGCCACCAATACATTTGTATCAAATCACAATACATCTTCGTGCTACTCGGGTGAATAGAGTGCGTACTACTGTGAGCTTCAAACAAAATATCATGTTTCAATGCTAGATTATTCAAAACGCAAATTCTATCACAATAACGCAATGTACCATTATCATCAACACTGTATTCTATACACAAATTATTCCAAACCAATTGTCGTTTCAATTCAACCCCAAATCTTCATTTTGTAATTCTCGAATTCGTTGTAGAAATAAGGGTTTAGTTCTCAACTCTGCTAGTAACGAATCATCTTCATTCAGAGTTGAATAAGAGTTCAATGCTCGAAGTGCAAACAATGAGGACTTTCGGCTGAGTGCATCTGCAACTACATTAGCCTTTCCCAGATGATAATCAATAACTAGATCATAATCTTTTAGTAGCTCTAACCATTGTCTCTATCTCAAGTTCAATTCTTTTTGAGTCATTAAATACTTTAAAATTTTGTGATCCGTAAATACGTGACATTTTTCGCTATATAAATAATACATCTAAATTTTCAAAGCAAATACAATCATGGCCAGTTCAAGATCATACGTAGGGTAGTTCTTTTCATTAGGTTTTAATTGATAAGAGGCATAGGCTACTACTTTCCCTGCTTGTATAAGCACACAACCAAAACCGTTGAGAGACGCAGCACTATAAACGACATACACTACCCCAGATTCAGGCTGAGTCAACACTAGAGCTGCCGCCAATATGTTCTTCAGCTGATCAAAACTTTGTTGGCACTTATTGGACCAAACAAACTCAACATTTTTCTGTAATAATCTAGTCATCAGTGAAGCAATAATTGAGAATTTTTTAACAAAACATCGATAGTAACCTACTAAACCCATAAAACTTCGCACTTCTAAAACATTCTTCGGAGTTTTCCAATTCATCACAGTAGAAACTTTACTCGGATCAACTTGAAGCCCATCAGCTGATACTATGTGACCCAAAAATCCAACCTCGCAAAGCCAGAATTCACATTTACTAAATGTTGCATACAACTGTTTTTCTCTCAAAGTCTGTAACACAAATTTCAAGTGTTGAGCATGCTCAGATTCTGTCATAGAATATATCAATATATCATCAATAAACACAATAATAAATCTATCCAGATGAGGTTGAAAACCTGATTCATTAAATCCATAAAAGTAGCATGAGCATTTGTCAAACCAAATGGTATTACTAGAAACTCATTATGACTGTAACGAGTTTTGAAAGCAGTTTTTGACACATCGCAGTCTTTAATCTTCTATTGATAACACCCGAATCTGAGATATTTCTTCGAGAACACTGTGGCACCTTTCAATTGATCAAACAAACCATCGATACATGCCAAAGGGTATTTATTTTTTATCATGACTTTGTTCAACTGCTTGTAGCCTATACACAATCTCAAATAGTCGTCTTTCTTATTCACAATCAATACAGGTGCACCCTAGGAAGATACGCTCGATCAAATAAACCCTCTGTCTAATAAATCTTGTAACTAGGCTTTCAATTCTTTTAATTTAGCTGTTGCCATACGATATGGTGATATTGATATAGGTGCAATTCCAAGAACCAGATCAATCACAAACTCAACTTCACGGTTATGAGGTAAACCTAGCAACTCTTTAGGAAATACATAAATAAACTCACTAACAATAAGTAACTGAGATAGCTTTGATTCTAAATCTCTGGTATCAAGAATGTACGCTAGAAATGCTTCACTATCTTTACGTATCAATCTTTGAGTAGAAAAAGCTAAAATAATTCTAACGACATCTTTTAGACTCTTAGACTCAACTAAAATTACCCTTCTTGTCTGACATTTCAAATCAATTTGTTTCTGTCTACAGTTTACTACAGCATCATGCAACAATAGCTAATCCATACCCAGAATAACATCAAATTCCAAAAAGGGTAGCAACATCAAATCGACAGGGAATTCATAGCCTTTAACTTTCAGTAGACATTTACGAAAAACTAAGTTAACTATCACACTTTGACCTGTGGGTTAGTAACTTGAATATCATAATCAGTAGATTTAATTGGTAATTTCTTTTCCGTTAGTAATGTAGTGCAAATATAAGAATGAGTTGACCTAGGGACAATCAATGCATACACAGTAACATCAAAGAGATAGAATATACCAGCAATCACATTAGGAGTAGTAGCTTCCTCTCTGGATCGAATGGCGTATGTGCGAGTAGGTGCTCTAACCTTTGGCTGAACGACAGTGTCTTTTACTCCCATACTAGTAGTCCCAGCAACACTATTTTGGCCCAAATGTCTACTTTTCTGAGAGGTGTACATTTTCTTTTTATTATGTTCTTCATTTTCTTTTAACTGTTTAGGACAATTCCGAAAAAAGTGATCAGTCTACCCACATCTATAACAGGCTCCCAACTTAGTCCTACACTCTTCAAGATGATATTTTCCACAATGTTTACAACTTGTCTTCGGAGCATTTTGTACGTTTCCCACACCATCCACTGGTTTAGTAGGAACTTTGAAATCATGTTGAATCGACTTATTTTTGTTCAGATGCTCAGACACTGAGGTAGCTTGGCTAAAATCTTCTTTAGTCTTCTTTGCCGGTGATTTAGAAAATGACTTAGAAGAACCTCTCTTATGAAACTTTCGAATCTGTCTATCCCATTGTATCTGTCTATCCCAATATATAAGAAAAATAAGGGTTAGATCGGATCAAACACGTCACACTATCACAGATTTATATGCATGTAATTCTACACATTTCACACGCTCCGTTTAGTTTGAGAACCGACTAAACCATAGCTCTAATACCATTAAATGTAACACCCCTAACCCGTATCCATCGCTGGAACAAGGTTACGGAGCATCACCAAACAAACGAAATAGTAAATTATTCAATTCATAATTCAATGCAATCATAATCTAATTTCATTCAAATAAATTCATAATGTTCTTTAATCGGGCCCTCGAGGCCCTAAAAATACTATAAAGACAATCTGAGACTAAATCAAAAACATTTGGTAAGTTTAAGAAAAAGTTGAAAAATTTGGACTGCAGTGGTCACATGCCTGTGTCTCAAGTCATGTGACTTTCGAAATGTAACCCTAACAACCTACAGGGGACATACGGTCATGTCGCATGGTTGTTTTCACGCACGACTAAAGCACATGCCCGTGTTTCAAGTCGTGTGACCCCAAAATGAACCTTAAACCATAAGTTTACCATTTCAGACTTACTTGAGCCTTAAGAAACTCAAATACCAACCAAAACACCTATTCAAAGTGACATTATACAAGCCAAAAGTATACCAAATCAACCTATTTGTGCCTAACCAATGTGCCCTCATTGGTACCACAAATATATACAGCTATACATCAAAACAAATCTTCAAACACAAATTATAACTTACCTTAAAATCTAATTCAATTCCATTTCAAACATACCATATCTAAGCTATGCCATAGTCAATTCACCATCTACTAAATTGGTTATTCTAAAAAGCATCACATAGCCACTTTAACACATAATATAAACACATCAAAAATACCAATTAGGTATCAACCAAAACAACTTATACAATCAATTTCATACTTAACTATTTACATTTCCAAAACATTAGTATCAACATCAATCCTATTACATGCCATATAATCTGGAATTAACGTTTCAAAAACTACCAAGTTAAGTTGGATAGTGTGACTCGAGTGCCGATCCGATCGTCTGACCTTCCGAATATCTACAAAACCAAAGATTAACACAAGTAAGCTTAAAGATGCTTAGTAAGTACTACGTATTAAACAATAAATCTTATAGAATTAAATACAACAATTCAAATAATAATAATCAACCATGAGAATTCCCTGTCATCCCCAATTTCAACTGATAAATTCATTTATGTTCAGATCAATACTCAATATATAACAAATCTTTCAAATTCATTAAATAGGTTACTTTACTGAAATTTTCCATTTGAAGAACGACTTACGGATAAGAGTACATCGTCAGTCCAACCATAACATCCCAATGCTCATAAGAGCTAATCCAATCGTAACACGCCAAACAGAGAGTAAAACACGAGAGTTCGCAACAAATGCAGAACCTCATTTTACTCAGGAAATAAATATATACCTCCCTCCAATCCATTTCCACTCCAATCCCTTACAACATGTCATATCACGACTGTACTTTATCCCGCGTTCAATCCAATCCAAGCAATCAATTTCAATTTCATATCTCAAATAATAACTCATTATCAACAATTAAATATATGTACTTTATATTTTGTTATACTATTCAACAATTCATATAGATGTTAAGTTATAATCGTACAAACTTACCTGGACTGAATTACAATAGTTACAGAAGTTTAGGGATTATTCTGCTATATTTCCTTTTCCAAGAGTATTTACGAGATCTTGATCTAAAAATATAAAATTCTCTATTATCAGCTTAAATTTCACATTCCAATCCATTTTACAATTAATACCTTTTTTCAAATTCACATAATTACCCCAAACTTTTCCTTTTTTTTTCAATTTAGTCCATTAACCCAAAATTCATCAAATTGACCTTTTTTTTCTCAAATCAATATTCCATATAAATATACTAGGCCCTTAAAAATTCCCTAATAATTATTAAATTTACTATCAAACCCTAATATTTTGATATTTTCATAATTTAATCCTAAAATTACAATCTAATAAAAATCTCTTTACAAAATCATCAAAAAACCCAATCAAAGCTCCAAATACATGATATTCATCAAAAACATCCAATATTCAACAATGACAACTTCCAAAAGTTTTCATAAAATCACAAACGAAGGTATGGGCTAGTTAGACCTAGTTGCAACGATCTAAAAACCATAAAAATTACAAGAAACGGGTAAGAGAATCACTTACATGCAAGGTAAATAGCTTGGCCGGTTCTCCTAGCTTAAACAACCTTCAAGTTTCGATTATGGAAGATAAAAATGAAGAAGAAACCTTATTTCTTTTACTTAATTTTGTTTTAATTTAGTTTTATTTACAAAATTTTCATTGATCACAAAACTTTTAATCAATTTTAACCATGTTGTCATCCCACTACATTAACTAAGGTATATTTGCTACTTGAGTCCTTCCTCATTTAAATTTCAAGTTATTTAGTCCTTTTCCTTTAATTAGTTATCTAAACATTAATTTTTTCGAACGAAATTTTAATACGACTTTCATGACTCTATTAATATTCTAAAAATAATATTTATGAGTCGACGCAATGAAAATTTGTGGTCCCGAACCACTATTCTGTCACCACTAAAAATTGGGTTGTTACACATATGATGATTGCCTAGCCAATCTAGCCAAGGTACTAAGACGATACGAAGAAACAAACCTCATACTTAACTGGGAAAAGTGTCATTTCATGGTACGAGCAGGTATTGTTCTAGGGCATCGAATAACGAGACATGGAATCGAGGTAGATAGAGTAAAGGTAGATGTTATTAAGAAACTCCCACCTCCAACATCTGTAAAGGGTGTTAGGAGCTTTTTGGGCCACGCCGATTTCTATCAAAGATTTATCAAGAACTTCTCCAAAATTGCTAAACCCTTATACAAATTATTGGAGAAGGACACGATGTTCAAATTTGATGAGAAGTGTTTAAGAGCTTTCATTGATTTGAAAAGTCAGCTAGTTTCAGCTTCAAGCACTGTCACACTGAACTGGGAATTGCCATTTGAATTGATGTGTGATGTAACTGACTTCGCGATAAGAGTTGTGATGGGCCAGCGAATGAACAAAGTTTTTCATCTCATTTACTA
>CM025248.1:13486880-13499326 GCA_013677275.1 Gossypium schwendimanii
TATAGAATTAAATCTTATCGAGTCTATTTTCATAGAAAAATAACGGTGTGGGTAAAGAAATTTTATATTTAGAGATATTTGAATTTTGGTTAGACAGGGTCAGAATGGTTTTTGGAGTCCCCTATTCTGACTTTATAAAATCATTAAAAATTGTAAAAATTAAATTATGAGTTATAATTTATATGTATAGATTCCTTAGTGAGTCTATTTTCTGTAGAATGAAGTTAGAACACCATATGAAAATTATACGATGAGAAATAAAGGTCAGAACCGTTAGGCAGTGAAGTAGGGGAGGCTTTAATGAATAAACTGTACTAATTGGCTAAATCAAATATTCTAAAAATTTTATGGTAAGATAATATATGAGTCTAGTTTTTGGGAAAATTTATGGATCTAAATTTTGAGTTTCATAACTCTAGTTATAGTTAAATTAGTGACTTCTGCGCAGGTGCACAGCATTATGGTGAACAGTGAAATAAATTTTAAAAGCAAATTTTTATGCCCCGAACTAATAAGTTAAGTCAAGTAACGCCCATGCTCAACTTCGACAACGATCTCGGATAAGGGGTGTTAAATAAATATGCAAGACATCTCGAACAATATGGTTATAATGAGATAAATCAAGAGTTCGAGTGTTAAATTTATTAACAATAAAAGCATAATCAAACTCTAAGATGACTCTGGCAAAAGCCTTCTTAAGGGCTTTTTGAGCAGCCCATTCCAAAATGAGATCCTTAATTGAAAGAGTGTCGAAAGCCTTGACAATCAAACAAGAAAAAATGGTTAGCACCATTCCCTTAGGGTCACGAACAATGATGCCATAAGCAACAGATCTCATCTCCGTATTCCATGCTGTGTTAACATTTATTTTGATTGTATTTTCACAAGTCGGAGTCCACTAAGCCATAGTTGGATGCTGAGGTAACAACGACACATAAAAGAGGTTTTGCTCTCAGAAATCATGATGGATAGAGGGAGAAATCAAAACTATATGTTGTGAAGATGAATTTCACCCCTGAATCATAAACAAGTTCCTTGTTTCCCATATTTTCCAGAGGAGCACAAGAAAACTAGTGAAAGCTCCTTTTCCCATCTTTCGCATAGCTATCTCGAGCTAATTAATTGCACTACAATAAGTCATAAAAATAAAATCATTATGAATATTACACAAAACTAAAGCTTCCCTCAAAATTGGGCAATCCCTAAGAGTGTGTATAACATCCTCCTTAAGGGCCCCATATCTAGGACTACTCAAATCCGCCCCTTGGGAGAACAGTGTACATCGGTCAGTTATGGGGACGATACCATGACCAAGTCTCCCCCCAAAAAGTTTCTTTCCAAAAGACTCAATGAGGTTTCATAACCAAAGTCTATAGAAGTAACAAATTATACCGCAATTGCATGGTATAAATACTGTTGGGGGCATGCTCGCAAACCAATTGGTCATTTTCATGTGCCTTTCCAATAGGTAGATGAATAATTTGAGATGCCATTTCATCATTACAACAATATTGAATTAAATTTTCATTTCATCTTCGTCTTTCTAGTAGAAAATGAGGCATTCTAGAATCATAGGGAATAGAATCACAATGACCTATATCCAGGCCATTTCTGAACTTGTCCCCCCATCTATCAATCCAAATATGAGCCTTACTACCTTTCCTTATCCTCTAGTAAAATCTCAGATTAAGCATATTCAAAGATTCCATTAAACACTTCTAGATGAAAGAGGGTTTATAAACATTTCAACATTACGACTCAAGCGGATATCACCTGAACAAAAGTATTTTGCTGAAAGGACTTTAAAACAAAGCGTATCCTTAAGGTGCAAAAGTCTCCATAACTATCAACCAAGAAGGGAATATTAAACAGCCTAATATCCCAAAAGCCAAGTCCTCCCATACCCTTGGATTTTCTCATTTGCTTCCAATCTAACATCTCCTATCCCTTATCTGCCTCTGCTTTTGTCCACTAATATTTTCTAATTGCCTTAGTGATATCATTCATGATACTTTTTAGTAATAGAAAATACGTATAAGTTGGAATAGCTTGTAAGTCTAATTTCATAAAAATCTCCTTACCACTATAAGAAAGAATATGTTTCGTCCAAATTTGAACACATTTATTAATGCAGTCTAACACCTATTTAAAAGCATTAGTTTTATTTTTACTAACCACCAATGGTAGTCTCGAATAGGAATCAAAATCCTTAACCACGCTAACTCCTAAAATGAAGCTAAGTAGACTTCTTGAAGATGTACGTGTATTGGAGCTAAAATAGATCAAAGACTTCTCCAAGTTAATCTTCTACCTCGAATTCCTCTCAAACAAAGCCAGAATGCCTATTACAGCTCTAACCTCCCCTTCCTTATTCTAAATAAAAAGCAAACTATCATCTATAAAGAATAAATGATTCACCCTTGTCCCCTTTTGGCTAACTCTAATCCTTTTAACCAATCCATTTACTTGGGCCCTTGTAAGCAAGGCCAATAAAAGGAAAAAATAAGGGGACAAGGGGTCACCCTTCCACAAACCTCTTTTTGGACTAAAGAAATTAATAAAATAGCATTAAACTTCACACAATATGACACCATTGAGATACATCTCATAATTAGTTGAATCCAATTTACAGAGAATCTTATACATGTCATAACAACCTCCGAAAAGACCCATTCCACCCTTTCATAAGCTTTACTCATATCAAGATTCAAGGCACATCCTTTATTCAAAAAATTCATAGAACTCAAAAGATAATGGAGAATTTCATAAGCCACTATTGCATTGTATTGTATAATTCTTTTGGTATAAAAGTACTTTGATTTGCACTTACACATACAAGAAGAATAAAATTCAATCAATTAGCCAATGTATTTGAGACCAATTTATAAACAAAATTACATAGACTAATATGTCCAAAATTTAGATAAATCTAGTTAGGCCACTTTTGGGATCAAGATAATAATAGTTCGATTTACCTAGCCATATCAATATTCTTATGTAGCAAATCTAAACAAAAATTTATAGTGTTTTGTCTAATCACATCCCAATATGTTTTAAAAAACAAACCATTCAACCCATCAAAACCTGAAGCTTTATTAGGGTTCATTTATTTCAAAGATAATAAGATCTCCTCAGCCTCAAGCGGCTTATTTAGCTGAACATTCATAGACTAAATCACATAATTATCAATGCAGTCAAGAAAACACTTCAATATTTCAAACACAATAGCTAAAAAGCTCATTGAAATAGTCCATAATCACCCTTCCCATGTTCGATTATGATGACACTAAATTACTGGAAAGGCCTTTCAATCCTGTAATCTAATTCTTTTTTCGAAGAATATTGGTCCTTATATGAAAGAACATCATATTCCATTCTCCATTCTGTAACCAATCAATGCAAGACCGATGTCTCCAATATTTTTCATCGGTATCCATAAGGGCCACAAGTTCATGTCGATAATCATGTAATTGTCTTGCATTTTCATTTGACTAAGGTCCATTTGTCAAGACCAGTAGTTGATGGGATAAAAAAACCATTCTATTTTTGGAGGCATTAAATTTATTATATTGCCAAACATTCAAATTAAGGCCTATTTTATCCAATTTTTCAAAAGGGTTCAATCCATTGAAAGAGTTCCAAGTTTCTCCTGTCACTTCCCTATAGCCTATTTCTAAGGCCCAATACTCATCAAATCTAAATTAGACATTCCCTTTTCATTTTTCAATCATTTTACTCAAGCCTTTAGTGTTAAAAAAATGGACAGTGATCTGGCATAATATGTGCCTTATTAGAAATAAAAATATTAGGAAAAGATCCTATTTGGTCCAAAGAAAGGTACAAATCAACTTTCTTTAACAAGTCTTGAATTACCCCTTCTATTAGTCCATGTGAACCACCCAAAATTGGACCTAATGTCTAGTAGCTCTACTTCATTGAGAGCATCACCACTAAAAGCATCCATTTGGGCTTGAGGTCTCCTTTTACATCCTCATTTTTTCGCCCACTAAGAATCTCAATAAAATATCCACCTATTAGCCACGGTTTATTATAGGCCCATTTGAAAAATTTAATTAATTCCTAAGACTGAGCCCTTTGAGAAAGGATGCTACGACCACAAAAGTATGTAAACTAAAAAGAAAAGTCACCGCTTACCATAATATCAACATCAATATGATTAGGAGAACGAGAAAGCAAATTAACTCTAAAATTAACACCCAATAAAAGAAAAAGGCTGCCAGATCTATTGATTTAATTAAAATTAATACATCAATATATCAAACATTGATTCTTTATGCTTTCAACCTCACTATCCAACAACCTAGTATTACAAAGAAACACTAATTCTGGGTCTTTAAAAGCTATAAGCCTTTTAAGGGCACAAACTGTTCAAGGGTTCCCAAGCCTTTGGTAGTTCCAATAAAAAATCCTCATGGCTTACAACGAGATTGCTCATCAACCTTTGCCATTTTGGGTGTGAAAGTATCACCACTTGAATTGTGTGACCCCTCATTTTCTATTGCTCCTACATAAGGCTTTTTCACTAAATACCCAACAACAAAGAACAAAGCAACCAAGCACCTTTCTTCTTTTTCCTCCTATCACAAAAAGCTTTTTCTTTCCCTTTTGAAGAGGAAATCGAAGTATGATTGCCACCCCCTTGAGAAGCCATATATGGTCCTTCCCTCCACTCTTTCCTATCCATATGATCTTCAGATCCTGATTCCTTTTCATGATCCCTTTTATGTATAGAAGCTGAATTGCCATCTACAAAGGATTCATTACCATCTTTTGTAGTTGAACCTCCCGAATACTCTGTTGGAAAAAAATCCACCTCTCGTTTCCTTTAGTTTTGAATACCCCTAGTTGATTTTGCAAGCAGAGAGATACACATCTAAACACCATATTGGAAAGCCTCATTCTTTTCATTCGAAGGGTCTTTTCGCACCAAAGTCCACTGAGTGGCCAATAATGCATTTTATAACAAAATGTTGCCAATTGTTTGTATTTGACCAAAGCATAACACTTAGACCTATCATCCTTTGAAAAAAGTAAAGTCACATGCCTAAGAGGGTTGGTTATATCAATATGCACCAGAATACAAATATATGCCATCCAACTCCCAAGTGATTCATTCCACTCAATCACATCAATGTTACCCAATACTTGTCTAATACGGATAACTGTTTCCTAGTTCATTCATCCTATCGATACCTCATAAATATGCACTCAAAAAGCCACCAATGAGAAGTTATAATCGTTTGGACCAAAATTTTCCTCAAAGTCTATAAGGATGATCATATGTCGATAAAAATCCTACAACCCCATTTTAACAATTTTCTCTTTATAATCCATTTCACCAAAAGCTTGCTAAACATATTGTAAAAGAAATCAACCCTAGAGAAATGAAAAGAGATTCAAATAATAGATTGAAGCAAAGTAGAAAAGCAAGATTCCAAAATTGAAAAGTTATAGATGAAAGTACCACCACACCTTATTAGCACAAAGGCTATACAGGAAAAAAAGATAAATTATAAATAAAGAAACTAATTTCCCAAAGATCCAAATAATATAATTATTTGATAAACTACCAAAACCATCACACCTATCCAAGTGAAACCAAGGAAATAAAATATGTTAGCTCAAATAATCAAATCGAAATTGCCAAGAGGGGGTGAATTAGCTTTTAAAAATTTTGTGGATGCTAGAGAGAAATGAACACAAGAATTTAGAGTTGTTTGACCCCAATTGTCTACTCCACTACCTTAGATTTCGATTACTAAGGATTTTCCCAAATTCACTAATTTGATAAACTTTGAGGAAAAGGTTTTACCTTACAAACTCATTTCAGGTTTCTACCCCAAACCTTAATATACAAACCCTTTTGAAAAGATACAAAGAAGCAAATAAAGAAATAATCCTTACAAGATTGATTTTTTTTTCAAATTAAGCTCAATTACAATGAAAAAAACTTGAGCAAATAGAAAGTAAATAAAGCTCAGAAGTGTATGAGAGAAAAGTATGGAAATATTTGGCACAAAAGTTGTTTTGATTAAACTTTAAACTTGAGTATTCTCTCTTGTTGTTGTAGGACCTTTAGAAGTTGATATTTATACCTTCTAATTAATTTTCAACCATTGTAGCTGTTGAGAAAATAAATAGAGGCGTTGAGGATGAAAATACCAAATCATTAAATTCACCTGCAACAAAATGTATTGATACTTTTTCTACGAGTATCGATACTACTAGCATTTAATGCCTGATTCTGTGACCATTAATGTTACTTTCCAATGATACTAAGGATGATTTATCAATGCCTGATAAAAGGTATCGATATAAATTTTAAGGGTATCGATAATTTTTATGGGTATCGATACTTTTTGTTAATTTTTGAAAGATCATAAAAACAGAATGCAAAATTGGCATCAATATAAAATTTTGGTATTGAAAAATTCAATAGGTATCGATATAATTTTAAACATATTGATACTTATTATTTTTGTTCAATTTTTTATTCAAGTCAGAGAGCAGTTTTGGTATCAATAAAAAAATAATGTATCGATAAAAATTATATTGGTATCCATACTTTTTGAAAAATATCGATACTTTTTGTAGGGAACAATTTCTCAATTGTTTTAAAATTGTATCAATCAAGGTCAAGAGTTTAAATTTATTTCTGAACTTTTTCAAAAATATTCTAAGTGTTCAAAGCAAAGATTTAAAATTCTGTCTCCTAGACTTCAACTGAAAAATCATTTTGTCAATTTTGTTCAATTTTAAGTTTTATTAAAAAACATTTCAATTTGTTATATTAAAACATATTATCAAATAAACCTTGGTTTAACAATCTCCACATTTTTGATAAAACAAAATATTTTGGTAAATTTATTTTTGAATTTGAATTTGAATTTGTTACTCTCTCTTTTTAAAGTTTAATTTGAATAAATGACTTGATTTTTATGAAATATAGAAACAAGGATTTGAAAACAAAATTGGTCACTTGATTTTGGCCTTAAAAGATTAGTCAAAGAAATAATCAATGAAATACCAAAAATTTGCCTTTCTCTTCTCTTCTACCCCTTTTTGTTATATCAAAAATCAAAAAATAAAACTTAAGAGAGAGGTGTTGTTAGTCCAAGAACAATTTTTTTTTTTCAAATATGAAGACATGGAACTAACACTAGTGTACCAAAATAAACCGTCGAGTATCTACAAACAATATACCAAAATAAACATTAATGTATCACACTTAACCCGTATCCGTCGCCAGAACAGGGTTACAGAGCATTACCGGAGTTTACAATTTAAATTAACAAAAAATTTTAACATTTCAATTCATATCATTAATCATAGAAAAAAAAATCAATAACATGCATATTGTTCTTTTTACGAGCCCTCGAGGCCCTAAAAACACCTTGGAAACAAGTTGGGACTAAATTAGAAACATATATAATTTTTCAGGAAGCAAAGAAAATTTTCAAAACTGCAGGTGTCACACGGCCGTGTGACTCACACGGCCAAGAGACACGCCCGTGTCTTAGGCCTTGTGGACATTCGAAGTAGGGACACACGGTCATGTCCTAGCCCATTTCCATGCCCGTGTAACTCATTGACTTGGGTCACACGGCCAAGCCACACGCCCGCGTACCCTTTGAAAAATCCTCACATGCTCGTGTGCCAGGCTGTATGCTGGACCGTGTAACAGTCTGACTTGCAACCCTTTAAAAGCTAAAGGGACACATGACCGTGCTGCTTAGCCGTGTGTCACACACGACACCCGTGTCTCTGTCCGTGTGGACGAAAAATAAGCCATTTCTAAGCCATTTTTCTCACTCATTCATGCATTTACCTACAATTACTTTTGCATATATAAACAAGCCATCTAAATGCATCAAAACCATGCATAACCAAGCTAACCAAACATGATATATGTACATCCAACCAATATGCCCAAAGGGCACCTCAATCACAACATCAACATATATACAATCATATACTTAAATTTGCCAAAATGTTTACTAACTTCAAACTAAGTTTACATCAGCATATGCCATTTGATTTACCTAACAACCACACACCAATTGGTACCAAATGTGCCATTCTACAACTAGCACCAAATAGTCATATAAGTTATTTATAACAAGTGTACCAAATCACCACATTCACACAAATCACAAGACATTTATAATATGCATATTTAAATTGTCATTCCATCTTCCATCATTCAAGCATAACAAGCTAAGACATCAACAAATTTAAGGCCAATTATATACATGCCAAAACACAAGCCAAATTAAATGGCTATTTTAACAACCAAAATACCTATACATGCCATTATATCCAAACTTAAAACATCCAAAAGTACCGATATGCCGATGGATAGTGTGATATAACTTCGAAAAGTTTCCAAACTGAACAAGCTTCTGATTCACTATAAAAAACAAAAATAGCATAGAGTAAGCATAATTGCTTAGTAAGTTCGTATAATATTAAACACAACTTACCATTTAATTACATAATAGGTAAATTAACCTAGCATAATCCAACCATAATTTGGCCAAAGCCTAAGCATATACACCAAACATGTTAGCCATGTAAACATATAATATAAGAATTATAAACATGGATGAGCACAATATTAAACCATGTATCATATGCATATATAATCCATTTCAACTTTCAATATATCATATATCACCATTTCAATGAAATTCTCATGTGTCCATGTCTTATTCTTATCAAACTCTTGCCATCTCGAATTCGAATAATGCTTGTTGGATTGTTTAGAATACCATTGGATACCCGAGATAGCTCACACATAGTGTACTAACTCATATAATTGTAATCCTTCAATTCTTGTACATGTATGCTCTCACGAGCTGTGAATCAGAATGCTCACACGAGCTGTGAAAATGGGCTTGCTCACACGAGCTGTGGGTCAGAACGTAGCTGCACGATGTTGCTCACACAAGTTGTGGAGTATTTGAAACACATGCAGGACCTCAGCCATTGGTAGGACGTTCAGGGCCAGCACTCTAATCATGTAACCCTAATGACATGTCATTTGTATCCTATGAATTCCTAAGGTTCAAATGGGGCTCGATAATCGTCGTACGTAGTTAGATATATGATCAGTATATATATGGCAATTTACAACACAAGTATAATTCAATTAAAAACATATAAATATAATATAATTACACGAACTTACCTCGTCGATTAAACGTAGATATGGAGGCGAATAATCCGAAACTTTATCTTTGCCCCGATCTAAAGTTGTACGAGGTTTGTCTTGATCTAAATGGATAAATTCAGCTCAATTCAATAATTATTCTATTCAATTCCAAATTCATATTTTAGGAAAATTATAATTTTGCCCCTATACTTTTGATTTCTTTTCAATTTAGTTCCTAGGTCATAAAAATGGAAATTCATGCAATTTAACCACGATCCATCGTAGCCAAATATGAAATAGGTCGCTAGCAAGCCCTATATTTCATTTATTTCATAATTTTTACATTTATATTTTTCTATTTTCAATTTAATCCCTATTTGACAATTTCACCGAAAATCACTTAACAAAAGTTATTTATCTAACAACAAATCATTTTCTTTCATAAATCATCAAAAATCATACATATTCATTAATAGCAAAACCCTAATAGTTTAACAATTTCAGAAATTAGTCTTTGAGTTAGTTAGATTAAGCTACAACGATCCCAAAAACATAGAAACCATTAAAAACGAGACAAAAATACATACCAATCAAGCAAGGATAGAAGACCGAATCCTAAAGCTCAAAAATGGCTTCCCAAGCCCTAATTTTTAGTTGAAGGTGCTGGAATAAAGATGATAACTTAGTTTTATTTACTTAATTTATCATTATTTATTAAATTACTTTAATAACCTTTAAAAACATTACAAATTTCACTTATACCAAGCATTCATATTCCACTGTCAACATTTATGGTCTAAGTACTACATAAGGATTCATACTTTAAGGTTCTATAGCTATTTAATACCTTTAGCTTCTAGAACTCAACTTTTGCACTTTACGTAATTTAGTTCTTTTTATCAAATTAAGCATTCAAATGGTAAAATTTCTTAACAAAATTTTTATATAGTACTACTATCATGCTGTAGGAAATAAAATAATAATAAAATAAATATTTTGACATTGAATTTGTGGTGCCAAAACCACTCTTCTGATTTCACTGAAAATGGGCTGTTACAATTAAGTTCTAACAAAGAGATAGGAAAATGTGCAATGAAAATTAGTAAAATGCATGAGAAAATTAAATATATGCATCTTAGTCTTCTTGAGGTGGAGGAGGGAATTGAGGCATGCAATATTTTCTTCCATCCTAGAGTCTAGACCACTAACATTTTTATTAACACACTCAAATGCATCATCTACTAAAGTGCGAAAACCTCTAAAATCCTCAATTAAGGAAGTAAAGACACCAAGGATGGGGCAGACATGTCGTCCGAGAGAGGCGGAGCAGATGGTAGAGCAGATGAAGAAGCCGATAAAGGGTCCTATTCAGTTGGATGAATGCCATCATGGTCTTCATCATCATCATCATCATCTTGAGGGATATGATGGACATCTATAACCCAATTTTTGGTAAGAGGATTCATTTTAAAACCAACTCTATGAAGGGTAGAAAAGCTAATAGTGTAACTATCTGTTTTTCAGTGGTGTTGGAAATAGTGGTTTCGAGGCCACAAATTTGACGAGTAATATAATATTTACGAGTCAAATATGGTTTTAAAAAGGTTTTTGATTTGGTAATTTATTTTATATAAATGATTAATTAAGTTCAAGTGGTAAGACTTTAAAGTCAAGTGGTAGGACTTTAAAGTCAAGTGGTTTTAGACAATGAGGTATCGAGACCTCGTTTCTATAAACCAAGCCGTAAATATTTTTATAAATATTTCCAGAGTTTTATTAAGATTGTATTAAAGTTTCGTTAAGAAATTTTAATGTTTCGATATTTTATTAATTAAAAAGGACTAAATGGTAAATGATGTAAAATTTGATCACTATTAGATTTGAGTGATTAAATGGCTTAATGAGAAAAGGTAAAGGGAATTAAATGGTAATGAAACCATTTAAGGAGTTAGCGGACAAATATGATCATGGATTTGATGTTTTATTTAATTATTAACCAAGGTTAAAATGGTAAATTGAAAAATTAAATTAATTAAATAAAAACAAAAGTTATTATCATCATTTCAATGTCTTCTTCACAGAATTATAAGAAGAGAGAAACCATTTTTAGACCTTGAGGTTTCGACAACTTCACAAGCTAATTTGGTATGTGATTTTTAGCTCGTTTCTAATAATTTTTATGTTTTTAAGATCGTTACAACTAGGTCCAGCTATCCCATACCTTTGTTTTTGAAACTATTAAAGATTTTGAATGTTGCCATTGATGAATATTTGTGATTTTAGATGTTAAATGATGAATTTTAAGTGTTGGTTAGTATATAAAAATATTTTGTTAAGTGATTTTGATGAATTTGTCGATTAGGGGCTAAATTGTTGAAATAGAAATAGTTCAAGAACTTGTTGTGAAATTGTTGCAAAAGTGGGATAAAATGGATGCTATTAATATTTTATTGGAATGGGTTTGCAATAAAAATGGTTAATTTTCTTGTTTTAGGCTCAGGGACTAAATTGAATAAAAGTAAAATGTTAAGGGTAATTTTGTAAAAATGTCAAAAATGACTAAATTGCATGAAAGAAATTACTTTACTATCTAAATTAATAATTTACTATCTAAATTAATAAATTGAATGAAATTATTAACTTAGATTAAGATCGAGTGAAAAATTGAGCATGGAAAATTACCAAATAGCCTTTGTACTTCGACATTTCTGCAATTTAGTCGAGTAAGTTCGTATGAACTATAATCACTTAAATGCTGATTAATTGAATGTTTAATGTGTTGTTCTAATGTAAATGAATCAATAGATATATGTTATTATGCAAATTATCATGTATAGAAACGATGGAAATCCAACGACGTTTTGACGATTATCGTGCCCCGTTTGAACCTTAGGAATATGATACAAATGACATGTCATTAGGGTTTTCATATTTTGGGTGCTGGTCTTGAATGTCTTACCGATGGCTAAGGTTTTGCATTTGTTGCGGATACTTCACAACTTGTGTGAGCAACATCGTGTAGCTTACATTCCGACCTACAACTCGTGTAAGCAGGCCCATTTCATAGCTCTTATGAGAAATGATATAAAGGAAAGTAAATATTACAGTTATATGTTAGCACATTTAGTGTGAGCTATCCTACGTATTCAATGATATTCTAAATGGGGCATGTAAAGGGAAGGAACGGTAAATGTTCCAATCAACTATGTTATGAAATTATGGAAAGGTATGAAATGATATTGATCAAAGTATGTATAACTAAGTTTCATTG
>CM025248.1:13503701-13514104 GCA_013677275.1 Gossypium schwendimanii
TTCCTTATTTTACTATATCAGGAATATTATCTTACTTTCTTACTGTAGTAATTTTTTTTGGGTATTACAGGGGTTTTGTTAAATTTATTGAAAAACACGCTACATGTATCTTTAAAACTCGATGAGTATCGTTATTTTTTAAAAAGTATTGATACCAAATGTTGAAACTGTTTTTCAAAGTGTAGAAAATTTTTCCAACTTGGATTTTAAGTTCTAACATATTCTAAGCTATCTTAGAATGACTTAACAACAATTTCTAATGAATTCATATGCTTGAATATGTCAAATTTGAGTATGATGCATATGAAACATAGAGTATGACAAGGCATGCAAAAATTAAATATTAATCATTCAATAAAGTCTACTTTAGCACAATCAAAGGCACGCAAACTAGACCAAATGAGTAAAAAAATAGACTAATCGTGCAAAAACAACTCCCCCTAACCAATTGCACAATAGAGCCAGTAAAATAATTTGTACATGGTTTTTCAAACAATTTCATCCTATAAAATATTTTTGAAAAATATCAAAGTGCAAGGATGTTTATAAACACAAATTCAATGTAAGGTGGTAATACCTAACTCTCACCTAAGTGTCCAAAATCTTTCTTTATCTAAAGATTTTGTAAAAATGTCAGCTAATTGGTTCAAAGTGTCAACAAATTCTAGAACTACATCACCTTTTTAGACATGATCTTTAATAAAATGATGTCTAATTTCAATATGTTTGGTCCTAGAATGTTGGATGAGATTTTTGGTAAAACAAATAACACTAGTACTGTTACACTTGATAGGAATGGTATGTACATCAATTCCATAGTCCATAAGTTGTTGTTTCATCCATAAAATGTGACCATAACAACTACTGACAAAAATGTGTTCCACGTCGGTGGTGGACAATGCAACATGATTTTGTTTATTTGAAAACTATGATATGAGCATGTTGCCTAAGAATTGACAAGTACTAGAGGTGCACTTCTTATCTAGTTTGCAACCTCTAAAATCCACACCCGAGAAAGCATGCAAGCTGAAAGATAAGTATCTAGGATACCAAAGACTTACGTTAAGAGTCTCTGTAAGGTATTTAAAGATTCTCTTATAGGCTTGTAAATGTGATTCCTTAGGACATGATTGATACCTAGCATACAAGTATACATTAAACATAATGTCGGGTCTACTTGTGGTAAGAGAAAACAAAGAACAAATTATTGACCTATATAACTTTAAAACTACATATTTACCTTCCTCATCTTTGTCAAGCTTTGTAGAAGGGCTCATTGGTGTAGCTTGTGGTTTGAGATTTTCCATCCCAAACTTGATCATTTCCCTTGTGTGCTTAACTTGATTGATGAAGATGCCATCTTTTCTTTGCTTTATTTGGAGTCCTAAAAAGAAGTTTAGTTCTCCTATCATGCTCATCTCAAATGCACCTTACATTAGCTTAGAAAATTCTTAAAAAAGAAGATCATTAGTAGAACCAAAAATAATATCATTAACATATATTTGAACTACTAATAAATCTAGGAGCTTGTTTCAAACCATATAAAGCTTTTGAAAGTTTGAAAACATGGTTTGGAAATTTTGGATCTTCAAAATTGGGTCGTTGTTTAACATACACTTCTTCATTTATAAAACCATTTAGAAAAATAAATTTTTACATCCATTTGATATAATTTAAAATCATTAAAACATGCAAAGGCTAAAAGCATCCTAATGGCTTCCATTCTAGCTACAGGAGTATATGTTTCTTCATGATCTATTCCTTCTTCTTGAGTGTAACCTTGAGTAACAAGCCCAGCCTTGTTCCTCACTATGTTTCCACTCTCATCTAGCTTGTTCCTAAAAACCCACTTAGTACCTAGAGTAGATTTTTCACTAGGTCTTTCAACTATGGTCTAAAATTTAATTCTCTCAAATTGATTAACTCTTCTTGCATAGTCAATATCCAATATTAATCATTTAATGCTTCTTTGATGTTTTTAGGCTCAATGCATGAAAAAAATACAACATAATTACATGTATTTCTAATAGAAGATCTAGTGATTACACATTTGGATGAATCTCCCAAAATGTTACCATTCTTCACATAGTTGAAATCTTTGGATAAATGACTTCCCTCTCTTTAATTGTAATCTCATTTAGAGAATCTTGAGTTTGTTCTTATATCTTCTCACTTGATGATTGATCAAATTTACCATTATTGTGAAAGATTTTTACATCATCATCATCAATACAAGAATCATTTCTAGGAGGAAGGTTAGAGTCATAAAAAACAATATGTATAGACTCTTCAACTACTAAAGTTCTTTTGTTAAACACTCGAAAAGCTTTAGAGTTTAAAGAATGACAAAGAAAAATTCCTTCATCACTTTTTGTATCAAATTTACCAAGATTATCTTTGCCATTATTTAAAACAAAACACTTGCATTCAAAAGTATGAATATAACTAATGTTAGACTTTTTATTTTTGAAAAGTTCATATGGATTTTTTCTTTAAAATAGGCCTAATCATTACTCTATTAATAGCATAGCAAGCGGTGTTTGCGGTTTGCACCCAAAAATATTTTGGTAAATATTTTTCACAAAGCATGGTTCTAATCATTTCTTCTAAAGTTCTATTTTCCTCTCAGCAACTCCATTTTGTTGAGGGGTTCTAGGTGCAAAAAAATTTCAAAACCAAGATTTTGAAATTCGGTTCCATGGTCAATTCTAACACCAATGATAGAGTAACATTTTTCATGTTGATTCATTTTTGAAAATGTGATGAATTTTTCTAAAGTCTCATCTTTAGTACTTATGACATTGAGGCCATTATCACACAATTGACTAATACTTAGTAGATTATGCTTAAGATCGTTGACATAGAAAAAAAATTCAAGAAGAATTGAAGAGGTTTTACCAATGGAGCCAATTCTTTCTATTTTTCCTTTGGAATGGTCACCAAATGTAACTTCTCCTCCACTTTTTGGCTTCAAATTAATAAAGTGGCTCTTGTCACCTCCTACCATTGTTTTCTTTATTGACTTTGGTTCCACACAATCGTATATTTTAAGTGAGTTGGCCTATAAGTTGGGTATTTTAGTAGGAAACATAGATAATAGTATAACTATCACCAGTTCATTTGGTGAGAGTGTATTGGTAGATAGAGTGTATTGAAGATGTTCCTTGACGATTCAAGGACATGTCTTCTTCATTAATTTGATAGAGTGTCCCTTTTATGGGTTCAAAGTAGTCTTGGGGATGGATTGACTAACTAAACATAAGGTCAAGATAGACTTCGCATTGAAAAGGGTGACATTGCGAACTGATGAAGGAATGAAAATTGTGGTTCTGGGAAATTAAACCTAATTCCTATCCAATTTAGTCTCGAAAATAAAAGTAGAGAAGATGTTGGGTAAAGGTTGCGAAGCTTACCTTGCTTATGTGATGGGCTCGCAAGACAAGACAATAAGGATTCACAACATATGCACTATGAGGGATTTTCGTGATGTATTTCTAGACGAGCTACCAGGTATACCCCTAAACCACGAAGTGAAGTTCACCACTGAACTATACCCTGGTAGTTTACCAGTTTCAATTACACCCTATCGTATGGCACCAAAAGAGCTTAAAGAACTAAAGATACAACTACAGAAGCTACTTGATAGAGGTTGCATTCGACCAAGTGTATCTCCTTGGGTTTCGCCAGTTCTATTGGTGAAGAAGAAAGATGGTAGCTTAAGGATTTACCTTGACTACAAGTAGTTGAATAAATTAACTGTAAAAAATAAGTACCCTTAGCCATGATTTGACGATATGTTTGATCAACTGCAAGGTGTAGCAATGTTCTCAAAATTTGATTTGTAATCTAGATACTATTAGCTGAAGGTAAATGAGGCCGATGTTTTAAAGAAAACATTTAGAACAGGGTATGGGCAATATGAATTTTTGGTCATGCCCTTTGGATTAACAAATGCACCTGCTGCATTCATGGACTTGATGAATCTAGTGATCTATGAATATATGGATCGATGTGTGGTGGTATTCATAAATGATATATTAGTGTACTCGCAAACCAAAAAAGAGCATGATGCTCACATACCGGTTGTGCTATAGATTTTGCGAGAGATGTCACTATTCGCGAAACTCAGCAAGTGTGAATTTTGGCTTAAAGAGGTAGCATTCCTGGGTCATGTGGTTTCAGCAGAAGGAGTTCATGTAGACCCAAAGAAGATTGAAGAAATTGTGGAGTTGAGATCGTTAAGAAGTGTTATTGAACTGTGATGCTTTCTCAGGCTCACAGGATACTATTGTAGGTTTGTTGAGGGGAATGCCACCATTGCAACACTCTTAACGAGGCTGTTGTAGATAAATAAGGAGTTTGCATGAACAGAAGAATACAAAAGTGCTTTGAAAAAATTAAGGTGATACTAACCGATGCACCTATGTTGATGCAAATAGAGACTGGGAAGGACTTTACGGTCTACAGTGATACTTCGCCCATGGGACTTGGTTGCTTGCTAATGTAGGATGGAAGGGTGGTGGTTTATGCTTCGAGACAAGTGAAGCCTCTTGAGAGAAACTACCCAACCCATGATCTAGAGTTAGTAGCAGTGGTGTTCGCACTCAAGATTTGCTAGCACTACTTGTATGGTGAGCGATGTACTATATACACAGACCGTAAGGGTCTCAAGTAGTTACTCACACAGAAGGAATTAAACTTGCGACAAATAAAGTGGATAGAACTGCTAAAGGAATATGATTGTGTGATAAAATATCACCTTAGAAAGGCAAATGTGGTTGTTGATGCTTTAAGTAGGAAGTCAAGGAGTGAGCTGCGAGCTCTATTCGTATGATTGAGTGTAACGAGCTATAGGGGGCTACTTGTAGAACTGCAAGTAAAACCAACTGTATCACAAAACATCAAGGGGAAGCAAGCCACAGATGAAGACTTGGTGAAGAGGGTTCACCGAGTAGAACAAGGAATACAGGGTGACTTCGCACTAAATGTAGAAGGGATACTTTTTTTTTATGGAAGACTCTGCGTCCCTTGTGACGAAGAGCTTCAGCATGCAATCCTCAGTGAAGCTCATAGTATTCCTTATGCAATGTACCCAGAAAGTAACAAGATGTACCATGACCTCCGTAAACTGTATTGGTGGCCTGGTTTGAAGCGAGTTGTCACAGATTTTGTGGCAAAGTGCTTAGCTTGTCAGAAGGTGAGAGTAGAACATCAATATCCTTTAGGACTATTACAACAACTTAAAATCCCAGAATGGAAGTGGGAAAGGATCACCATGGACTTTGTTTCAAGCTTTCCATTGACTTCGACAAAGAAATATGCTATATGGTTGATTGTGGATCGCCTTACGAAGAGTTCACACTTCTTAGTAGTTTGCACCACTTATACTATAACACCTTTGACTTGATCCAATTTGTAGAATTCAGATCTTGGGTGCTACCACTCTTATTACGAACTTATACATGAACAAATTATGCAAACATTACATTTCTACTAAGCCCTTGCTCTCATAACATATACATATGGAACAAATTTGACAACTATGTTGGTTATAACAGATTTTTACAAATTTGAGGATTTACAAGAGGATAACTTGATTACATTGTTCAATCTATATTACATTTAAATGATAATACTAAATGCAATATGTTCATCAACATATTTTGTACCCGTTATAGGGACTTACAAGCGAATCCCTTGACTTATTTCGTTAATCCTATTAAAATTGATCACACCAGCCCAAATCTACTCTATATGCATAACAACCCATCTTTCCACTCTTCGGGCACAGCCCTGGCATCGTCCCTCTTGGCATAGTCCTATCTCAGCTTACCTATGACATATAAGCATAGAAGTAAGTTCATGTGAAGTTGGTGAGTAAACCTTCTTTTACCTGAATCATATTCGAGAATTCCATTTTCTTCTACCTCATTGCATCCTTTTTTTGATTCATCTCCGACAAATACATGTCTAAGGTTTCATTCATTATGCCATAGGTGTCACGCTATGTGCCAAGATCATAACTTACCTCTGATGATTCCCTTAACCATTCCCACTTCAAAGGACCTTATAGACAGAATACTCTTGGCTCGCCACTTATACTGGTGCACCCTAGCTTCTCTGTTTTTACCTTGATACTATACGGGGTTTGCCTTAACACTTTATTTTGATTTTTACTTTTAAAGTTCACCATACTTATCGTTCTTTTAGAAGACTTAATATGTCGTTTAATCAGAGTTTGCCATGGGATCCTTTCTTTTCGTTCAAAGTCTGCCATAGAGGCATGTCGTAAGGGTTATTCTTTAGATGGTGCAACGAAGGTATTCCTTTTCAGAGATAGCCACAAAGGCTTTCATATCCAGAGATTGCCACAAAGGTGTCTTTTTCATTAAGTACTCACCACAAATTCTTTTCTTTTAGAATTTTGGAACAAAAACATCATGTAATAGGTTCGTCACAAAGGCTTATCCTTCAGAGTTTTGGGACAAAGGCTGTCTTTTAATAGGTTTGCCACAAAGGTTGTTCTTTTCTTGGTGATTTAGACGATAGAGATTTGCCTAGACTCACACTTAGTGAGGTTTTCGCCTTGGGACACATAGAGAACCATATTAGCTAATAACCTTCCTAAAAATTATCCGTATGATGCCATAACCCACCAGTTACAGTCTTACACTATATGATCTTCTTCCCATATGATGCCATAACCCACCAATTACGGTCTTACACGATATGGTCTTCTTACTATATAATGCCATAATCCACCAGTTATGGTTTTACACGATATGGTCTTCAATCCCATGGTAATAGACTTGTCCTTTCAGAGGTTCATGTTTTTAATCTTGATGGACCCCTTTGACAACTCCAGAGACAAACACAGACTCATCATTCAATGACTTACTCATGACAAACATTCCTATTGGAACTTGAAAAATGTCACATCATTATTGAACTGTCGTATCAAGGTCTATTACTTCTTGAAAACTTAATTGAGTATTTCCTCTTATCTTTCAACTATTTTGGCTCATGTTCGGTTAATTCCTACCTGGCTTACCTTATAACTTAACGAGTATGGGACCACATTTATGAGGTCACTATACCACTGGTGAAACTCGTATCTAAAAAAATAATCTTACTTAGAGACAATTCTCATTCCTTTAACCTTAGTAACCTGACATGGAAACCTTTATTCTCTTGTACTCATTTTGGGGTTTCCCCACACCATACTCCAAAATACATTTGGGTGAATATCACTTTACCAATTATACTTCTATAAGATTGTACGTCGGGTCTCGTGTTTGCCAGTACTGAAATGTTTTAAGCATACTCATAAGGTTCTTATTTTTGTCTAATATTAACACTACACATTCCTTAGGTCTTACATTCAAAAATAGTATTCGTACACTTGGACTTTGTTGGGTGGGATGTTACATATACTTTGCAAAAATTGGCAAAGATATACATTGTAGAGATAGTGCGACTCCATGGCATACTAGCTTTCATTACTTTAGATCGAGACCTTTAATTCACTTTGAGATTCTTAAAAAGTTTGTAAGAAGCCTTGGGTTCGAAACTAAACTTCAGTACTACTTATCATCCAAAAATAGTTAGCCAATCAAAAAGGGTGATATATGTATTGGATGATATTCTGTGAAGTTGTGTATTGGAGTTCACAGGAAGTTTGGAGCGATACTTGTCTTTGGCAGAGTTTGCATATAATAATATGTTAACAAGAAATTATCCAAATGGCACCTTTTGAAGCGTTGAATGGGATAAAATGTAGAACTCTTTTGTGTTGGGAAGAATTGGATGAAAGGCGAAGGGTAGGACTAGAGCTAGTTCATGAAATAGAGGATAACATCAAAATGATATGCGAAAGGCTGAAGCATACATTAGACAGGAAAAAATTCTTATGCTGATATAAAAAAATGAGACATTAAGTACCAAATGGGCGAGCACGTGTTATTAAAGGTTTTTCCATGGAAGAAATTTTTAAGGTTTGAGGGAAAAGGAAAATTGAGTCCATGATTTATTGGTCCTTACGAAATGGTTGAAAGGATTGGTCTAGTGGCCTATCGTCTTAAACTACCATATGAATTTGAGTGGATCCATGATGTTTTTCATGTTTCAATGATAAGGAAGTATTATGTGGATCCATCCCATGTTGTATCAGTAGATGAGATAGAAGTGCGACTTGGTTTAACATATGATGAAAAGCTAGTGGAAATAGCTTATGAGGAAAAAGTCCTGTGAAACAAGAAAATTCCTTTAGTCAAGGTGTTATGGCGAAATCACAAGACTAGTGAAGCCACTTGGGAAATACAATGAGGAGTTAGTATCCTTATTTGTTTTGACATAGGTAAATTTGAGGATGAAATTTCTTAAGAGGGAGAGAATTGTAACATCCCAAGATAGGGCCTAGGGTTTTAGAGTTAGAAGAGGAGTTTGCCAAAAGGTCATGCGAGCAAGTACTTTCCAATAGGTCTGGTGAACAAGGGTTCACCAGGGGAATTGGAAAAACTGTATTTGCTTTAAGATTTGGCGAGTAGAGGTCACCAGTGGGTCTGGCGAATTGTAAATATTGGTTTTGGCCTAGAAAGTTGAGATCACCAGTGTGATCAACAAACTAGGGTTCACTAGCAGGTTGGTGACCCTATGTAAAAATAGCAGTTATACCTGGGTTAGGAAGTCAACACCATTCATGCACGTAACTATTTCCTACTTGTACTACGACTAGAGAATCCTAAGAACATTAGGTAACTGGGTACCTATAAATTAAGCCCCTTTCCATTAAAAAACTTCACATTTTGAATTCTCTCAAATTCATCATTGATTATTCTATTACCTAGTTCTAAAAACCCAATAATTAGCACTTAGGAATCAAGGTAAGATTCTATTTCTATATTGATGTTCATAAAAGTTCGTAACAAAGGAAACTAGGTTTGCTAAAAGTCCAACATGTGTGGACCTAGGTTCATTTATGTTTATGTGTGTATCTTGAATGTGTTGTTTGTAACTTATGTATGTTTATTATGAACCCAATAGAACCATTTACAAGCAAAGACAAGGGAAAAGTGAAGCTTGTCTAAAGTTGCAAAACAATCGATGAGTGTTCAGGGACCGCCACTTGTATTTGCGAACCACAATTTTAATCAAGAGCTTAGGGTTTTAACCTAAATTTCGAGAGTAAGCTTTCTCTAAAAACTATGCTTTTATGTTTTAACTGTGTGTTTTTATGAAAAGTGATATGTGAGCTCTTTATGGCGAGCTCTGTATGTTTATGAGTTTTACGAGCTCCTTATGATTTGTGAGCTCTATGTTTTAAGTATATGTTTTGACACTATAAATTTTTGTAATTATTGGATATAATGGCATGACATAGGATTGTGAGTATTCACCCATATGTTTTATGTTTTGGGCATTGAGGCCTTGAGACATGTTGGGGAGATAAAGGAATGTTGAGCTTAGCTCCATTCAATGGGACATGTTAGTGTGTTGGAGAGTGCCAAGATTTATGCTACACTTACATTTATGGGACATGTTAAGGCTCTATGAGTCATTCTAAGGCATTATAAGGAGATCGGCTTATCCAATAGTAAACATCTTGTGTATGAAATTATGTTTTCTAAAATACAATGTTTTACAGTTTAATGCTATCAGATAATAAATATTGGCGAACTAGGTTTCACATAAGTATGGCGAACCCAGTTCGCAAGTTCTGTGATTTTACCAAAAGCTTTTGTTAACTTATGTTTTGTAACAGCTCGGTTTTAGGTAAATCAGAATAGTGGTTTTAGAACCATAAATTTGAAGTCGTAAAATTAATTTTAATATTATTTTATGTGTTTACAACATGATATTAGATTTATGTGACATTTTTGTAAAGAAATTTTATCGTTTAAGTGTTTAATTCAATAAAAAGGATTAAATCGCGTAAAGCGTAAAAGTTGTGTTCTATAAGCTAAAGGTATCAAATAGCTATAGAACTTAAAAGTGAAGGTCTTTATGTAGTAAATATCCCATTTATGAGATAATGGATGATAGTAGAGTGACAATTGGTGTTATTATTAATGTTTTTAAAGGGTAAAAGGGTAAATAGGTAATTAAGTTAATAATAAATAAAACAAAGCCAAATATCATCATCTTCCATCCATTTACAACTGAAAATAGGGTTTAAAACAACCATTGAAGAGCTTGACATTTGGCCATGGTTTTTTTCTCAAATAGGTACGATTTTAACTCTATTTTTAATGATTTCTACGTTTTTATGGTTGTTGCAGCTAGAACTAGTTGGCCCGTGTCTTCGATTTCAAAAATGTTAAAGATTTTGATAGTTGCCATTGAGGAGTTTATGTGGTCTTTGATGTTTAATGATGAAATATGAATATTTGATGTTAGATTTTCAT
>CM025248.1:13514617-13524771 GCA_013677275.1 Gossypium schwendimanii
GATAACTAATAAATGGTATAATATGATTTGTTTTAACTCGTTATGTGAAAGTGCATAGGTATATAAAATGATTCGTATAATAATTAGCTATTGAAATATATGTATACTAAAGAATAAAGTGACATATGTGATTGATATATGAAATAAAATATGCTTGAATTTAATTTAGGTATTCGAATACCATGAATGTGATGCCTTTATGGTTCATATGTTATATTTATAAAGTACATGTAATACAACTTTGTTGCATGTTAGTTGGTTCGGATATGTGATTAAATAAATGACTGAGCTGATCTGTGTTTTGTATGGTAATGCCTTGTAACCTTAATTTGGCGACGGTTACGGGTTAAGGGTGTTACATGTTTTGTACTACAATGTGGTTATTCTTTCCTATTTATTCATTAAGTTCGCAAGAACTCACACATTCATTTCTAAACATTGCAAATATTTAGATCGCAAGGTGAGCACCAGCAAGACGAGTGATCTAAGAAGAAAAAACTATGGAAAGGTAGAACAAGTGAATCCTAGATTACATGCTTAGAGATATCTTCTGATGACTTCGCTGTTTGTCTTAGAACTGAGTTATTTTCTTTAAGTTTCCTTAATTTTGTCTTATATTTTATCTGTGAACAGATAATACTTTATAAACACCTCTATATTTCAAGTATAAGATTTTAATCCAAGTTTGATTAATAGTTTCTTAATTGATGAGTTCACAACTAAAGACTAATTTCTTAACCTTGAGTAAGCCAAAGACAATAGTGAAAATGTTTAAAACCAATAAATTTATAGAGTTCGCAAAGGTTGGTGCGAAGTGACAGAGGTTGAATTTTGATAAAGTGCGAACCCTAGTGATATGCGAACTGTTATCTACGAATCCATAATGTTTTTGAGTTACTGAAACCTTACAACCGGAGTTCACATAACTGAGCTCTTAGAGGTAGCCCGCGAGACCAACCCTTTTTAAATAACTTATCCCTTAAAGGATTTTAGATGTGTGAGCTATGCAGGGGTGTGAACCCCTATGTTAGATGGATGTTACGTTTATACTAGCAAAGTAAGTCCGCATGCGTACCCTAAAACCTACGAAGTGAGTTCGCGAGTTTGGGTTGCCTTAAATTGTGTAGATTTTACTCACTTGCATATATGCAAACTCTTATTTGTATGCGAGCTATTTTTTAAGTTATGATGTTAAATACCTACACAACATTCCGCTGCAAACTGAAAACTTAAACATAATACATGCTTTATATTGTGTCGTGTCGGAGGATAGGTTCGGTGTTAATGAAGAGTCACTTAGGTGGCTAATGTGGCGTTCCATAGCTCAATTTTTGTGACCAGACTGGGTATAGGATGCTACAAAAATTTTATAAATTATATTAAGTTAATAATTAAAAATAAAGCCATTAGAAATAAAATTAAGTTAATGGAAGAAAACAAAACATTTTATCCATCTTCATATGGAAAAATCGAACCATTAACGGAGGAGAAGAGCTTAACACACGGCTAGGGTTTTGAACTGTCAAACTTCAATTTGGTTAGTTCAATTTAGTCATTTTCTTGTAATTTTTATATTTTTGAAATCCCGAGAGCTTAAGCTACTTGACCCATGTCGTATTTTTCAGAACTGTTTAAGGTTGTTGATGTTACCATTGTTGAATAATTGAAGCTTGAGTTTTTATTTTGATAGATTTTAAGTTTAGAATTGAAAAAGAACTAAAGTTTAAAGTTAATTCATGATTTTGTGCAATAGAGACTAAATTGCACAAAATTTGAAAATTGTGGTAGAAATGAGAAATAGGAAGTTAAATTAGGCCTAGAGTGAAATCAACATTAAAATTGGAAGTTAAATTTGAAGGTTATGTTAGTCTCGATTTTTAGGGACTAAATTGAATAAAATGAAAAAGTTTAATAAAATAACAATTGAATGTGAAAATGGTTGAGTATTGATATTTTTATATGTTTGTTTTAATTCATAGCTAATGTCAACCCGAATTCCTCGAAAAAGAAAGGAAAAGAGAAAGTTATCGATGAATAGCTCAAAGTTTACGGTTTGTGTTTCTATAATCTGAACTATCTTGTAACTGTTGCATATTGACTTGTTTGTGCATGGTAAGAATTTAAGGTGAGGTCCTTTTTTAAAATGAGATGTATTGGATTGATTGGAATTGATTGTTGATTGAGGGAAAAATTGAATATATTTGAAAAAGGTGTATGCTTATACAAATGTGAAATTAAGTATGTATATATTAAGATGATTTATTGTTGTCATATATTGGATAAAGGTAATCATGATATAAAAATTCATGTGATTGAAGTATAGGATGATAATGAAATATGAACTAGATACCCTATTAACTGTTTGGGTAGAGTTGGATATCGTTGGCATGCCATACGATAGGAAGAGTTTAGGGTTACTTTGACTACTAGTCGATGCGGCACTAGGTGCCAATTTGCTTCGGTTATACTGATAAGACATTGGGTGTCAAACTTATTGATAAGTGCTAGGCGCAATTATTTTTTCAGATTTATTTGATGAGGCACTGGGTGCCAAACTAGTGTGTTGGTTGGATCCGTGTATCTATCCAAGTTCGAGTTGTGTTAATAGGGAGTTAATAGATAAAAATGAAATGTTAATAATTGAAATGATGATATTGAATAAGTCCTCAAAATCCATATTATTGGAAAGAAACTATATGAAAAGTAGTTGTTGCTATTGAAATGGATATGAAATGTGAAATACAATATTCAATTGTGAAATGAATTGGAACATTGATAGAAATGTTTATTGAAATTATGGATTTGTAAATTTAGGTGGAATGTACCATAATATGAATTGAGATATCAAAAGATATGTGAAGTAGATTTCCCATGTTTTAACATTAGTAAAATGTATTAGTTTTAAACAATGAATGTATGAATTGGTACAAATGACATATTAATTTCATAGCATCATTTAATTATGTCTTGTGTATTTTAAATGTATTATGTTATGTTTTAATGTTTGGATTATAGAAATACCAATGAATTATACTTAGCATATGGTTTTGTTTTTAGTGCATAGACTAGGTACTTTACGATTCAATCGCTAACTCAGCATCCAACGGATCCCAAACTCAAGGGTTGGTGATGATTTATTTTGGTCTTGGCATGTACGTAAGATGTCTTATGGTTATATAATGTTCATTTAGGATTTTGTTAGCATTTTGAGAATAATATGTATATATATGTGTGTGATGGCAATGATCATGATGATGATGTTTTGTTAAGTAGTTGGCTTGTATGTTATTTACTTATAAGGTAATTGGGTGATATACCATGAAGTAGACATGGAAAGTTGAGATATATTCCTGTTTCATGTTTGAAATGATTTGGTAAATTTAGTGCATAAGTTTTAAGTTTGATTTGGAGCTAACTGTAATATTGTTTGAATGGTTAATTGGGTGCATGTTTGGTTGGTTGTTTGAGGTGCCATTGAATGCATATTGATATGGTTTGAATGTGATATTTGGTTGAATTTTGAATTGTTTATTGAGGTTCTAATTGTGGCATATTTGTTAGACACTTAGGATGGTTGTTATAAGTGATGTTTTTGGTATGATTTTGATACATCCCATTTAAATTTAATTATCGTCAATTCTTGAACTAGCGTGAGTTCTAGCCTAGTGGTTAAGATTAAGCTAAGCTTCCTTAGTGACCCAAGTTTGATTCCCCACTCCTTATTTTTTTTAAATAGCATTTAAATATTTGGTCAACATCCCTTTACAGTCCCCCCTTTGTTGCCTTATGAAAGAAATTCTTTCCTCCCTTGTAACACTCTTCTTTCCTTCTTTTGCCCCTGTTTTACTCCACATCTTTCCCCTTCCTTTTCTTCCCCACCTTTCACTTCCTTCCAATTTCCCCCTTTGACCCCCTTTAGCTGTCCCTTGCATCTAGCATAGAAAAAACATTGATTTTTTGTTTCATCCTTTTTAACTTTTTCCCTCTCTTTTCTCTCTTCCTCCTCTTGCACTACCTTAAGCCACCATATACTTTTGATTTTGGCCACCATTCCACCACCCTTAACCACCGTATAATAACTTAAACACCACCACTTCTGAACTGATCCTGCTTTCCAACTCCCTTCTTGTCACCTCTACACCATTGTCGAACTTCTGTCACTGTCACCATCGCCGTCGTCACGTCGTCTCACCACCGCCACTTTCGTCCACCATTCTTCTATTTTTTTATCCCCTCATCGTCTAGTTGGTCAAAATGAAATTTAGCATTTCCTGTTCTTTTTTTTTTGTAAGTTATTTAATTACTACATACTCACTTTGCCTTATTTTGTTTTTCTTTTCTTTAGCCTCCAGTCCTCCATCTAACCAATTCCTGGTGAATCACTAATCGTACCGGTCTAGCGGACTTAATGAAGGTAAATGTTTATTCTTTAACTCTTAAATCTTTCTTGTCTTTTCATGAATAAAAAATATATTCTAATACACATGAATATTATGTTCTTGGAGATCTAATCCAAATCAATTGGATTTTCTCTAGGGCAAGCAAAATTTTGGACATCTTTTCGGAATGGGTAAGTTTTTTATCCGATTCCATAAGAGGTTATTTTATGTATTACCGATTCTAAAAAGTGTAACTTTGGTAATGTACCATTATCATTTGATTAGATCACGCAAGATCTAACTTGATCTACACCATTGATAGTGGAGGTGTAATTTGGGTGTTAAGAGATCAGCAATCCAGGTGTGAGTTTAATCAAATAAAATCTGTGCAATTAATTATTAAACATTAATTATTTATGATTAATATATATAATATGCTCCAAAATATGGTTAATTGAATACACTGAGTATTCAGGGTGATTAACAAATCCCTTAATTGGATAGTTATCAAGTAATTAACTATGATCTGTTAAATCTATGATGTCATAAATATGTTGGTGTGTTGTATTATGATGGATGATTTTATGTGTTTTTTCTAACACTCATAGTATGTAATCAAATGGCACTTTTGTGAATAAGTAAATCTGATATAATGATAAATTATTGATACTATTATTTCTGTTTTATAAGCATGAAATGATAACATGCCTACTGTTTCTGTTAAAAAAATCTGATCACATGTTAAGCATGCATATTGAGATATTTTTGTTTCTGTATGCCATATCACATTACATGGGGTTGGGACAATATTGAAAGGAGGAACTTTCTGGCAATTTAATGATTTGCAAATTCTGGTGGTATATCCACATATTTTGGTAGTATATCTACAATTTTGGTGGCTTGTCCACATATTTATTTATTTTGGAAGCTTGGTTGCATTATTTTGTGGCTTGTCCACTATTTTGGTGTGTTATTGGATGGATGAGTTTTAGGGAACTCTTTTATGGTGTGTAGTTGAGATAGGTAGAAATTTTTTTGAAAATTTTGAAATGATTTTTGAAAAACTTTTCATTGACATCCTTGTGCATATTGATATCTGTGAAATTTGACTGCTTATGTATTTTCTACTATATTTTTAGATGTATGCTTTAATTACTATCTGTTACTTTAGTTAAGACTCAACCTAGGCTTATTTAGCTTATTATTTAGTTCTTTGACATTTCAGATGATCCCCTAGGTTAGGACTTGGACGCCACTGTTGGAGGAGTACTCGTATGGTTTTTATTTTAATTACTTAAAACTTTATTATATGGTTGTTTTGAGATTGTATTAATACTTCTATGAATTTTGGCATAGAACATTATTTTTCGGGATTTTTAATTTATTATTGCATGATTTAAAGTTTTAAACTATTCAATAATTTTTTATAGAATATGCATGAAAATTTGAGTTTTTTAACAAAAATATAATTTCAGTACAATTTTTCTACTACAAAAATTTGAAGTTGATTTTAAAAAAATATAATCTATCTTATTCAAAATAATTTATGTTTTATTGATTTGTATGAAATTTTCACTTTTAACAAAATATGGTTTTAGCAAAACTTCCACTGTGTTGTTTTAAAAGCTGTTGTTTTTTTCTCAAATATACAACATAGTCTTTCTAAAATATTCAATCTTTACAAAAGTAACTTTAAAGATGCTTGACGAGTTTTATTTTTGAAAATTAATTTAGTTTCTCAAAACAAAAGAAATAAGTCGGGAGCACTATTCTTAACTAAAAAGGCAAATGATTTTTTTAAAGAGAGAAATAAAATAGGAATGTTTTCCATACCAATCTAATGGACAATGTAATCTTTAGGATTTGGCCATAACATCTAGGCCGGGTTTGGGAGGTTACATTTTTGAACTGGTTGAGATGGGGTATGATGTTGGCTTGTGGCATAAGTGAACTAGGGGTAGAATATGTGTATTGAAAGGTTTCTTCAGGTATACACATAATGATACATGGCCTAGCACACGACCGTGTACCATACACAGACATATGGCACTATCGTATAGTTTGTTGGTTTTGGTTGATATTTGGTACACATGACCACAATCTGTTACACGGCCCAGCGACACAGCCGTGTGACATCTTTTGAGTATTTACAATTTTGACCTACACAGCTTTAATGAGTTACACAATTTGTTCACACGATTGTGTGACAACAGCCTCACACGACATCAGCCTGTTACATGACTTGCCCACACAACCGTTTATCCCATCCCACACGGCCTCAACCTTCTACACTGTTAGGGGACATGGCTGTGTGACCCCTATTTACAGATTTTTCCTATCTTTTTGTTTTTGTTTCCAATTGATCCTTGTTTAATACTAGGTTGATTTTAAGCTTTCATAAGCTCAATATAAATATGAAATTAATTGAATTACATGTTATACTTGATCATATGTGATGTAATGATATTTGATTGAGATTTTGAATAATAAATTGCATGTGATTTATTTATATTTGTTTGTAGCATTCTATTACTCGAGTTCGATGACAAGAATGGGTAAGGGGTGTTACATTTATTGGTATCAGAGCTATTGGATTAGCCAATTCTCACACTAAATTCAGCTTAAAATTGAGTCTAGGGGTACATGCCAAAGTTGAGTCAAGTTTCAGTCGGGATTTGGATGCTAATTATAATGTTTTTTTATAGTTGAATGATGTCTAGAGAATTTAGAAATGAAGTTAATTAGAATGTTCATAGTAGTGGTCACTCCGTTGAGAATGAAATTAGGGTTGAATCAGTAGCTTCGAGCGTTTCGTGTGTGAAATGATATACGAATTGTGTAAGTATACACGTTAGATCAAGTAATAAAGTGATGAGTGAGTATCATTCCCACGAGGATCAAATTGAGGCACAAAAGTGGTCAAGTTATTATAATAAAATGCAATTAATGCTATGGTAAAGCTTAGGCAAGTATGCAGTGATAATTCAATGGAATAATGATGTATGCGATAGATGGAATTAATGAATAATTAGAAATGCTACGACAAAATTGAGCAGAAATGTAATATCATTAACGAGAGTGATTATCTGAATAGAATGTAAACAAAGAAATAAATAACTAAATATGATGTGGCAAAGATACTACGACAATGTAGTAGGATAGAGTGGTGTTGATTCGGAAGGTCAAGATTACCTAATTCACTCCTTTATTTCCTTGTTTGAAAACTTGTTCCTACAACACAAAAACTCCACTGTAAGTGATTAAAAAAACCTAATTCCAACACAATCCAAGTCCTAATGCAATATGAAAAATGCTAACTAAAATGTCCTAAAATGTAACAAAATGTACTTAATTATAAGCAATTAGCTAGGTTTAAAGGTATGAAATATAACTCCTTGCAAGAGCTATCGAACGTAGGTTCAATTGGTGTTCAATAACCTAAGGTCGATAGAGACAGAGATGAGGGACAAGGTGATTCGACTATAGTTTGTGTTATAGCTGATGCTCTTTAGAGAGTGACGGGAATGGCTCTTGCAGTTGTACCTATGCCTGTTGTTTGATGGACTCCAATTAAAGAGTTACGGAGGTATGGTGCTACTGAGTTTCTTTGTTTGAAAGGGGCTGATCCCTTAGTAGTTGAAGTTTTGTTGGAGTACACTAAACGCATTTTGCAACAAATTGAATGCACCTTGCATGAATGCTTAATTTGTGTTGTTTCTCTGCTTCAAGGAGAAGCTTATACATGGTGGCAAACAATTACACTCCGCGTATCTGCATAAAGAGCTAATTGGGAGTTCTTTCAAGCTGAGTTTCAAAAAAAGTACGTTAGAGAATTATACCTAGAGTATCGGATGCAAGAATTTTTGTTATTAAAAAAAATGGGATGCCGGTAGCAAATTACGAGCATGAATTTCTGCGACTCTTTAAATATGCGTCAGAGTTTGTACCTTCCGAAGCTGAAAGTTGTAAACATTTTTTGCGTGGTTTATGTGATAAACTCAAAGTTCAGCTACTATCACATTGAACTTTAGAGTTTGCTAATCTAGTCAAGTGAGCAAAATTGGTGGAGCAAGCTTTGAGTGTTGACAAGAAAATAAAGCCTATATGAGTTATAGAAAAATGAGTAGGGATTGCTAGTATGCATCTATTACCTAAACAAACTAGGGATTCCCGTGGAAATTGGAGATTGACTTTTAAGTCCAACAAAGCTGAAAGATATCAAGATCGTGAACCATTTGTGTTAGTGAGCAGTGTACGACGTCTTGCTCGAGATTTTAATGTACCGAACTGTGAGCACTACGGGAAAAAAGCATCGAGTTGAATGTTGGAAGTTTTTACAAGCCTATTTTTATTGTGGATCGTTGGAGCATTTTTCTCGTGAGTGTTTAAGAAGTGTAATGCTGCACCTGTCCCTATCTAGAGGTCTACACCTACGGCTAGGAGTTAGGGGATTAACCGTGGTAGTTCTGTATCGAGAGGTGGATCGAGGAGAAGGAGCGAAGTTGTTGCTCATCAATTAGAGGCCAGAGCACCTGCTTGAGGTTATGTTGTACAGACTTACGAGTAGGGTGATACTACCGATGTTGTAGTAGGTATCTTTCTCCTATTCTCTATGCCTTTTTACACTTTGATAGACCCTGATTCCCCACATTCTTATATTAATTTTGAACTAATTAAATCGGGGAATTTAAAATCTGAGATGTCGAAAGTGGCTATGGTTGTATTGAGTCTTTTAGGGCAAACAGTCTTAGTCGATCGAGTGTGTAGGCGGTGTCCATTAGAAATTCAGAACGTATCTTTTCCTGTCGATTTGTTAAATATTTCATTTGGTGATTTTGATTTGATTTTGGGTATGGATTGACTAATCGTGCATGGATTGATATTGGATTCCCATAAAAAAAGTTTATGGGTCTTATGGGTCAGAATGATGATGGTAATTGTAACAACCTGTTTTTAGTGAAATCGAAATAGTGGTTTTGGGACCATAAATTTGAAGTCAGAAAGTTTGGTTTAATATTATTTTATGGTCTACAGTATGATAGAAATATCGTATAAAAATTTCGTTAAGAAATTTTACCATTTACATGCCTAATTTGATAAAAAGGACTAATTTGTATAAAGTGCAAAGGTTGTGTTCTAATAGTTAAAGGTATTAAATAGCTATATAATTTTAAATTGGAGGTTCTTATATAGTAAATAGGCCATTAAAGTGCTTATTGGTTAAGCAAGAGTAGTCATAATTGGAAATTGAATAAATTATTAAGGGTAATTTTGGAAATTAGTAATTGAAGTTATAATAAATAAAATAAAAAAATCTATTCTCATCATCATCCACCAAAAAAAAAAAGGAAACCTAGCCATGAAATCTTGAATTTAGACAAGCTTATTTTGCTCAATTAAGTATGTATTTTTATCCCTTTTTTTTTATATTTCTATGTTTTTCAGATCGTAGTAGCTTAATCTAGCTAGCTCGGGGATTAATATTCAAAACTGTTAAAGTATTAGCATTTTGCCATTGATGAATATGCTTGAAGTTTGAAGTTTGAGAATAGAAAATGAATTGTTGTTGTTAGATAAACAACTCTTGAAAAGAGAATTTTGATGGAATTATCAATTAGGGATTAAATTAAAAAAGATGATAAATTTATGGTAAAATTTTTGAATTTTGTGAAATATATGGGCTACTATTAATATGTATAAAATCGACTAGGCTTGAGTAATGATTAAATTGTATGAATTTCATTTTTCGAGCCTAGGGACTAAATTACAAAGGAA
>CM025248.1:13524871-13544012 GCA_013677275.1 Gossypium schwendimanii
GAAAATTCTTTTCAAAACTGTTTTGGGGATTCCTTCCATTCATAACCAACTGGGTGGATTACGTAGAGGGCGGGGTTAGATAGATTGCGTCTAGGTTCGACAGCAGATCAGACTACTCGTTGTTAAGGCGTCACTATCTACTCAGAATAAACATTCGGTAATTTCGTAACCTTTTTCAACCCAATTCGTTCCTCACACATGGATCCATTGTTAGGGTCGCCGATTTTAATTTTTCCGCTACGCCGTACGGGTGCCGGCAATCCAACACCCTTCTCCGAGGAAGATGTCCTAGTTTACCAAGACAGATCGGTTGAAAGCCCTCCCATTGTGCACGTCTCTAATGTTAAGAAAGAAGATGATTCAAGGGATGTTGAGGAGTGCTTGGGAAGGATTGATAGCCTGGTCGAGGGTGACATCATTTCTGGTCAAGAGGCACCTACTGTTGAGGAAGAAGTAGTTGTGGAAGAGGAGGACGTCTGTGTTGAAGTTGTGAACGAGAAGGCCGAGGAAGAAAATACTGAGACAGAAGCTATTGAGATAGAATCTGTTGAGGACATTGTCAATGCATTCGAGTTTGTGGATACAAATAATCTGGAGCAAGATAGACCTAGACCGGTAGAAGCAACAAAGGTAACAAGTAAGGATTAGCATAATTCATTTGCTATAGTGGTCTATATCGGATCACTTAAGGTGACCCCTCCTACATAAGAAGCAGCCGATGATGTTGGGGTAGAGTCGTAACTTGAGGAACGATCTGAGGATCGTACAAAGCCCACAGAAAAGAAGAGAAAGAGCTCCAAAGATAAAAAACACAAGAAGGAGGAGAAAAAGAGGAGGAAGAAGAAACGTCATGCAACCACATTAATGGCTAAGAAAAACTAAGTTTATTTTAAGTTTTAGCTGTAGTATTCATACATTGCATGTAGCTGTAATTTTCATTTTTTTAGTGAACATTTTTATTATATTGTTATTGTCATCCCATTTTAATCATAGTGCATTAGGGACAATGCAAACTTTATGTTTGGGGGAATGCATATGGGTTTTCGATTTACACCCACATTTCAAATTTTTTTTTTGTTTTTAATGAAATGTGAAAGGTTTATATGTGGTTAATGCAAATGTGTTTGAAAATTTTTGTTACATTCGATGCTTAATTCTTGATTCATGTAAACTATCAATGAATGAGTTGGATAAATTTGACTGAATATTGTATCTTCAATTCTTTGATGAATGATTTAGGTTGCAGTAGTAATGGATGACTAGTAGCATTCCTTGAATCCTGAATGAATTTGCCTTTTAGAGCTGTTTATATATATATAGTTATGAATAAGAGACACTCCGACGTGGGTGTATTGTGAAATGTTAACGAGGGAACACTATAATGCAAACATTAGAAAAATTAATCTGGCCAAAGGTTGTCGCTGCATGAGTGTGTGTTGGCACAATTACATACTCCCTATGGGTTTGTTGCACTCCATCGTTACTTCTCAAGAACAAGGGTATAGTAATTCAACAATATCCCTTATTCACAAAAATAAAAGACATATATTGTACAATAAATGTTGTATTGGTAGAATTTAGGATTTAAAGTATGATACTGGTTTTGAGGAAGTTGCAATCTTATTCATTTATACTTATGTATTGTCGATGCAATATTCTTTCATCTGAATGTGACTCATTCATTGTGATTTTAGGTGATTCAAGTTGTTAGAATGATCATTTGCCTTAGTGAATTCTTGTGTAGCCTTGCTAGTTTTTGTTTTACTTGAGGACAAGTAAAAACTCAAGTTTGGGGGTGTGATAGTACTAGAAAGAACATATGTTTTCTCCCTACTTATTGGTTCATTTGTTCCCTTTTAGTTATCTTTTAGCATATATTTTAGTATTTTTAGTTCAGTAATTTACATTTTATGACTCAGTGGATCTTAACTTATTTACCCTTAATTTTGTCATATTTTGGTACTAATGTCTCTGCATAGGTAATTTCAGATTGCGCCCAGAATTCTCACCGCACTTGACAGCTATCTGGATATTAAAAAAAATGCGTGAGCTATCTAGTTTGGTAGAACTAACTTGTATGTACAGAGGTAGCATGATTCTGATGAAAGGAAACTTGGGCTATTTGAAAAAAAAGATAAATATTCACAAAAAAAGAAAAAAAAAGGAGAGAGAGCTTTTTGAATCATCTTCTTCAACTTATCCCTTGAAGCTTTTAGCTATGGCGGCTTAAGCTTTGACGGGTGAACCGACATGAAAAGGAAGCAGCTTAGCTCTTGATGAGGAGCTCTGAGTGCGACACAAGAATGAATAGATAGATTCAAGTCGAGTTGTCTAGGAATATTGTTCTCCAATTGTTTCTTTTATTTTTCTTTTTCTAAACGCTGTTGGTTACTTTCTATTTCATGTTAGTATGGAAGTACACATGATTTTTGGGTTAATTGTTATTTTATTCAATCTTGCTTCTACGGTTTAATCTTTGGGTTTGAATGTTTTTAGCATGGAAGTGTTATTGTAGTCACTGACACTAAAAGGTGCAGTGACAGTTCAAGCTAACAAGCATGACAACTAAAGTTGCTTGAGGGTTAGAGGAATTTAATCCACTTGTTCTTAATAGTGTTCCATTGCCATCATCAGAAGGTGTGGCTAATGTGCATGTTTATGTCTTTGATTAAATATAGAAGTTAAGGTTGGTACGATATTTATTGCCATTTAATAGATCGACAATCACCTATCCTTTTATACCTTGTGAGCACTTAGCATTCTGTTGAATATTTACGTTAGGGATCCTAGTTTATCAATATCATATTTTATCTTATTGTTTTCAAGTTATTGCTTCTACAACTACATCCACAATTTATCTCTTTCCTATCTAATTATTGCAATGACATTGATAGACAGAAGAAAACCATCCTCGTGGGATCGATATCCGACAGACTCATATTTATCTATTATACTTGCATTGACAGTGTACGCTTGCCCATTATTGCTATGATGTTAAATAGCCAATCAATATATCCTAGTATTTCATTCTGGGAAGCTCTAGTTTTGTTCGTTAAAAATAAATATGGTTTGATGCGGTTTTGTATAGACTATCAACAAATGAATAAGCTGACGATTAAGAATAGGTATCCCTTACCTTGTATCAATGAATTATTTGATCAGTTCAAAGGAGCTTCAGTCTTTTCCAAGATTGTTTTGAGATCAGATTACTATCAGTTGAAAGTGAAAGATAGTGACATGCCAAAAATGACATTACATATACGTTATAGCCATTACAAATTTTTGGTAATGCCTTTCGGTTTAACAAAAGCTCTTGTGGCATTCATGGATTTAACTACCACATCTTTCAGCCCTATCTGGATCAATTTGTAGTGTTTTGTATCAACAACATTTTGATTAATTAGAAATCTGAAGCTAATCACGAATAACAACTTCGAATCATTTTGGAAGTTTTGTGAGAAAAAAATTGTATGGAAAGCTTAGTAAATGTAAATTCTGGTTACCAGAAGTTGTGTTTGGGACATGTTATTTTAGCAGATGGGATTCAGGTTTATTCGAAGAAGATCGAGGCTATCTTATAGTGGAAAGCACCGAGAAATGTGTCAAAAGTTCTTAGTTCTCTTGGTTTGGCTAATTACTACCAAAGTTTTGTAAACGGGTTTTCGAAGATAGCTATGTCGATGAAGAAATTGTTTCCAAAGAATGTTCAGTTTGTTTGGAGCGATCATTGCAAGAAGAGTTTCAAAAAATTGAAACAGATGTTGACTGAAGCATCAGTTCTAATTTTACCTGGACTGAAAAAAGATTTTCTAGTTTATAGCAATTCTTCCTTGAGTGGCTGGGTTGTGTTTTGATGTAAGACAGGAAAGTGATTACTTATGCATCTTGCTAGTTGAAGTTGTACAAACACAACTATCTGACACACGATTTAGAGCTACTTGTTGTGGTTTTTGCTCTAAAGATCTTAAGGCACTATCTATATTGTGAAAAATGACATATTTATACTGATCACAAAAGTCATAAATACCTCAAAACGCAAAAGAAGTTGAATTTGAGACAGTGTCACTTCATTGAACTTCTGAAATATTACAATTGTGTCATCAATTATCATCTCAGTAAAGCTAATGTCATAGCTGAGCTTTGAGCAAAAAAGCAATAGTTGAATTGCGAGCGATGTTCACTCAACTCAGTATTAGCAATGATGATAGCTTTTTGGTCGAGTTAAAAGTTACACCAGTTTTGTTTGAGTAAATCAAGGAAGCACAACTTGTTGATGCCATGTTGTTAGGAAAAAGAGAAATGGTTCAACATGGCTCGGTAGAAAACTTAAACATTGATGATCATGGTTGTTTGAGAATTCATAATCAAATTTGTGTTCAAGATGTTTCCGATTTAAAAGAGTTAATACTTCGTGAAGCTCACGATAGCCCTTTTGCTATGCACTCTGGTAGAACGAAAATGTATCACAACTTACGAGAATTGTATTCATGGCCCAGAATGAAAAGAGAGTCGAATCTGTCACTAAATGCTTGACATGTTAGCGAGTTAAGGTGGAACAACAGGTTCCCACCAAACTTCTTCAACTTACCTCAATTCCTTAATGGAAATGAGAGCGCATAACTATGGATTTTGTAACAGGGTTATCGTTATCTTCAAGCAAAAGAAATGTCATTTGGCTGATAGTTGATAGATTAATGAAATTATCCCATTTTGTTGCAGATAGAACTGATTGATCACTTCCGAAGCTAGCTAAGGTATACATTCGAGAAAATGTTAGATTGCATGGTGTACCCATGTCGATTATCTCTGATTAGGATCCAAGTTCAATTCAAGTTTCTTGAAATAATTACATGATCTTTAGGTATGAGATTAAACTTCAGCACTTCTTTTCAACCATAGACACACGGGCAATCAGAGCGAGTTATTCAAATTTTGGAGGATATGGTTCCTGCGTAATTGATTTTAAAGCAGGCTAGGAACATTATTTACCTTTGACTGAGTTTGTGTATAATAACAGTTTCCAGTCAAGCATTCAAATGGCCCTATATGAAGCATTATATGGTTGAAGGCGTTGAACACCTATTTGCTAGTCGAATTTGTGTGAAAGAAAAGTGTTTGGGTCAGAATTGATACAAGAAATGGAAGATACAGCTAAAGTAATCAGAGATATATTAAAAGCAATGTTTGATAGACAAAAATCTTATGAAGATCTGAAACATTGAGATCTTGAGTTTATTGTGGGCGATTAAGTATTCCTAAAAGTTTTTTCATGGAAAAATGTATTATGATTCGGTCAAAAGGGAAAGTTGAACCCTCGATTTATCAGAACGTATGAAATCACTGAAAGGGTTAGACCAGTTGCGTATCGGTTGGCTTTACCAGTAAAGTTATAGAAAATACATGATGTTTCACGTGTTGATTCTTATGAGATATCAATCGGATCTATCTCACATTATTTCGATGGATGAAATTGAAATTCAGCCTGACTTGTAATACAAGAAAGAACCAGTCAAAATTCTAGCATGTGAAGTGAAAAAGTTAAGAAATAAATGTACTAATGTGAAAGAGTCAAGAAATAAATGTATTTGTGAAAGTCTTGTGTCATAATCACAATGTGGAAGAAGTAACTTGGGAATTGACCACTTCCAAACGTACTAACGTCTAGAGTGTGAAAACTGCAATAAAATATAGAATAACAATGTGGTATCCACAAGTATACAGGTCGAGTTGTAATGTAGTTTTACAAAAAAGTAGGTGAGTACTCCGAGGATCGTACCCAAGGGAGGCTAGCGCTAGATAAATTCTAACTTAAACACTAAAAGATCTAATTAGTACTTTAAATAAATTATAGTACGAGAACATAAAAGAAAGGTTTTTAAAGTTTTTTGAATAATAAAAGAAAATAACATAAAATAAATAAAATTCAGGAGATAAAAGAGTAGAGTGAATCAAATCTTGATTATGGGTGATTAGATCGCTTCGGTAATCCCCATCAACTATTATTTCAGGTTCCTTGACAATCAACTAGTTGCTACGCTAGTAGGATCTTCCGATCTTCCACTAACATAACAAGTTAGGAAGAACTACTTATCTTTCGACCTCACAGTCCAAACTGGCTTAGGGTGAAGGTGTTCACTTGTGGGCAATACCAATTTTGGGTTAATTCCCACCTTGATGACTTCCCGGGGTTGTCAGGCCCAGGGTTTGTTTCACGTTCTTCCTTTCTCAAATAGCTAATCTGTTGAGTAACCCTATAAAATAATTAATAGATCATACCTCCACTCGCTAATCCCCCACAAAGGGATTAGTTTCTCATGGCTTTCATAGACAATTTGAAAACGATAAAAAGAGAAAGCATGTGCCTTTGTTGAAATTAAGCACGAATCCACGGAGTTTGAATGCTTCCACAATTCAGATCTCTTGAAATCAACAAGAACAAATAAAAGAAATCTAAAACCTAAGAATGAAAGAAAACTAAACTAAATTTTAAGAGAGAATCTAGGCTAAAGGAATGATGTCTATAACATGTGCCAAAGGAGCCTATTTATAGCCTTCAAGTGGCTGTCGTCCTCAACACTAGGTTAGTTGATGTTCTTGAGCTTTATGTTTAATTTTCTAGACCAAAACGCCCTTACTTCGTATTTAATTTCCACCCTAGAGTCAATGTCGTGACACAACAGGACCTATGTCGTGACATAGAAGTCAATATACTACTATTGGGATGTTTTCAAGGGTATATCGTGACATCCTCAGTCCATGTCATGACATCGAAGGCAAACTTGAGTTTTTTTCCATTCTTTTCCCTATGTTGCGACACCAAATCATTCGTGTTCCGACATATCATCCATTATTCATTTAATACATCTTCTAATGGTCTCCTGCACACTTGCAAAGTGCGTTAGCTCACCCTTGGGCCTCATTCGACCTGTAAGGTCAATAAAAGAGTCAATTTGCACATTTTATTGAATGTAAATAAAACTAAGAAGACTTAACTAAAACATAACAAAAATTATTGTATTCAAGCTCCTTAAATACAAAAACTAGTTTAATCTGATACACCAAATTACTATAGGTCAAAAATCAGAAGAGACGATGAGATCCCAGTATCCCCACCTCTTTTCAAGTAAATTTCAGGGACGAATTTTCTTAAGTGGGAGAATTGTAACGACCTAAAATTCATTGGTGTAAAAAAGTGTGGTCTCGGGACCTTGTTTCCATAAACCAAACTTATAAATATTTAATAAAAATATTTACGGAGTTATATTAGAAGTGAATTGAATTTTGATCAAGAAATTTTTGTTGGAATAGTGCTCAGGGATTAAATCATAAAAGTGTCAAAAGTTATAAATTATATATTAAAAATAAAGCCATTAGTAATAAAATTAAGTTAGTGGAAGAAAACAAAACATTTTATCCATCTTTATATGCAAACACCGAACCATTAAATGATGAGAAGAGCTCAACACACGGCTAGAGTTCTAAACTTTTAAGCTTCAATTTGGTTAGTTCAATTTATTCATTTTTTAGTAATTTTTATATTTTTGGAATCCCATGAGCTTAAGTTAGCTGACCCATGTCGTATTTTTCGGTACTTTTAAGTTTGATGATGTTACCATTGTTGAATAATTGAAACTTGAGGTGTTATTTTGATAGATTTTAAGTTTAGAATTGAAAAAGGACTAAATTGTACAGCCAATTCATGATATTGTGCAATAGGACTAAATTGTACAAACTTGAAATTTGTTTTAGAAATGAGAAATAGGAAGTTAATTAGGCCTAGAGTGAAATCGACATAAAAATTGAAAGTTAAATTCCTGGTTTTAGTGACTAAATTGAATAAAATACAAAATTTTTATATAATAGCAATTGAATGTGAAAATGGTTGTGTATTGATTTTTTATATTTTTTTAATTCGTAGCTAACATCAACTCGAATTTCTCGAAAAATAAAGAATAAGACAAAGTTATTGATGAATAGCTCGAAATTTACGCTTTGTGTTTCTATAATCTGAACTATCTTGTAACTGTTGCATATAGAACTATTTATGCATCGTAAGAATGTAAGGTGATATCCCTTGTTAAAATGAAATGTATTGGATTGATTGGACTTGAATGTTGATTTGAGGGCTAAATTGAATATATTTGAAAAATATGTATGCTTATACAAATATGAAATGGAGTATGTATATACTAAGATGATTTATTGTTTCCATATATTGGATAAATGTATTCATGATAGAGAAATTCATGTGAATTGAAGTATTGAATGATAATGAAATATGAATTGGATACCCTATTAACTGTACAGGCAGAGTTGGATTAGTTGGCATGTCATAGGATAGGAAGAGTTCAGGGTTACTTCGACTAAGAGTCGATGAGGCACTGAGTGCCCTTTTCTTCTATTATACCGATGAGTGAATGGGTATCAAAGTTATTGATAAGTGTTGGACGCAACTATTTGCTTCGGATATATCTGATAAGGCACTAGGTGCCAAACTGGTGTGATGTTTGGATTCGTGTATCCGTCCGAGTCCGATCATGTTAATAGGGAGTTAAAAGATAAAAATGAAATGTTTATAATTGAGATGATGATATTGAATAAGTCCTCAAAATCCATATGATTGGAAAGAAACTATATGAAATGTAATTGTTGCTATTGAAATGGAAAATGGATATGAAATGTGAAATGGAATATTCAATTGAAAATAAATTGGAACAGTGATAGAAATGTTCATTGAAATTATGGATTTGGAAATTTAGGTGTAATGTACCATCATATGAATTGATATATCAAAAGATAGGTGAAGTAGGTTTGCCATATTTTAACATTAGTAAAATGAATTAGTTTTAAATAATGATTTTATTAATTGGTACAAATGACATAAATTTCATAACATCATTTAATTATATATTGGGTATTTTAAATGTATTATGTTATGTTTTAATGTTTGGATTATAGAAATACCAGTAAGTTATACTTAGCATATGATTTTGTTTTCTGTGCACAGACTAGGTACTGTACGATTAGATTGTCAACTCAGCATCCAGCGGTAATCTCGAACTCAAGTGTTGGTGATGATCTATTTTGGTCTTAGAATGCACCTAAGATGTCTTATGGTTATATAATGTTCATTTTGGATTTTGTTGGCATTTAGAGAATCATATGTATATATCTGTGTGTGGTGGCAATGATCATGATGATGATGTTTTGTTCATTAGATGGCTTGTATATTATTTGCTTATAAGGAATTAGGTGATATGCCATGGAGTAGACATGGAAAGTTGATATCTATGCCTTTGTACTGCTTGAAATGATTTGGTAGATTTAGTACATAAGTTTTAAGGTTGATTTAGAGCCAATTGTGAGATTATTTGAATGATTAATTGGATGCATGTTTGGTTGGTTGTTTGAGGTTTCATTGAATGCATATTGGTATGGTTTGAATGTGATATGTGGTTGACTTTTGAATTGTTTATTGCGGTGTCAATTGTGGCATATTGGTTAGGCACTTAGGATGGTTGTTATAAGTAATGTTATTGGTATGATTTTGATCTTTTTGGATTGGTTGAGATAGGGTGTGATGTTGACTTGTGGCATAAGTTTACTAAGGGTAGAATACTTGATTTGAAAGGTTTCTTCAAGTACATATGGCCTGATATGTAACAGCTCATTTTTAGTTAAATCAAAACATTGGTTTTGAAACCACCAATCTGAAGTCAAAAAATTTATTTTATTATTATTTTATGGTCTACAGTATAATAGAAATACCATATAAAAATTCCGTCAAGAAATTTTACCGTTTACATGCTTAATTTGATAGAAGGACTAAAACGCATAAAGTGCAAAAGTTAAGTTCTAATAGCTAAAGGTATTAAATAGCAATAGAAATTTAAAGTGGAGGTCCTTATGTGGTAATTAGACCATTAGTGTGTTAGTGGAATATAATAGCTTGGCATTTAGTGAAATAAATAATGTTTATAAAGGTTAATTTTGTAATTTTATAAAGGTATTAAAAGCTTTCATCTTTCTTTTGTTCTTCAACCAAATATCAAAGTGAAGGAAGCAATTTTTGTTCAACTAGGGTTCGGCTACTTTGAGGCTCAATTGGTGAGTGATTTTTGCCCATTTTTTATGATTTCTATGTTTCTAGAATTGTTGTAGCTTAATCTAGCTAGCCCGGGGACTAATTTGTGAAACTATTAAACTATTAGAGTTTTTCCACTGATGAGTATGATTGAGTTTTGATGTTTGATGATACAAAACGAATGGTTGTTGTTAGATAAACAACTTTTGTAAAGGATTTTTTAGTGAAATTGTCAAATAGGGACTAAATTGAAAAATAGAGAATATTATGTGGTGAAATTGTGAATTTATGAAATATATGGGCTGCTATTAATATGTATAAAAATTGACTAGGCTTGGGTAAGGATTAAATTGCATGAATTTTATTTTTCGAGCCTAGGGACTAAATTGTAAAGAAATTAAAAGTACAGGGGCAAAATGGTAATTTTTCTAAAATTATATGTTGGGCTAAATTGGATGAGAAATATATTGAATTGAGTTAAATTTATTGGTATAGATCCAAATAGACCTCGTGCGGAGTTAGATCTGGGCAAAGGAAAAATCTTGAATTAATCACCTCCGTATCTAAGTGTAGTCGTTAAGGTAAGTTCGTGTAATTAAATTGTGTAATTATATGCTTTAATTCAATTATATGTATGTGATTTGCATTATTGTCATATTTGAATACCGATTGCATATCCAACGATGTATGATGATTACCGAGTCCCATTTGAACCTTAGGAATTCGTAGGATACAAATGACATGTCATTAGGTTACTGATTTCAGCTCGTATGAGCTTACCGTTATTCAGCTCATACCATTATTCCACTCGTATGGGCTTATCGATTATAGCTCGTAAGAGCATACCGATTCAGAGCTCGTATGAGCATACATGTACAAGAACTCACGGATTACAGTTTAGTACACCTCGTGTGTGCTACCTGAGTATCAAATGATATTCTATATGGTTCAATGGGCAATATTCTGTTACAAGATTATATGAGTTCGATATGAACTACAATAGGTAATTACGCGAAATACACGGAAATGACGTTACATGATATATATTGATATATGAAATGAATGATACATTTATATGAAATTCGAATATTTGTTGAGTTCATCCATGAATATTGGATATTATATGTGATTTATATAGCTAACATGTTGGTGATTATGTGTTTAGGCTTTTGGCCAATTTGGTTGGGATAAGCTTAAATGCTTACTCTGTGTTTTTTTTCCGTGTTTTATAGTGATTCAGAAGCTCATTTGGGTTGGAAGCTTGTCGGAGCTATATCACACTATCCATCAGCTCACTCCGTACTTTCGATTGTTTAATTTTGGTTATAATGGCATGTATAGGTTATTGTGGTTAATGTTAGCCTATATGTATTTTGTTGAGATTGGCCACTTATTTGGCTTGTGTTTTGGCACATTATGGTTTGCTACACGACAGATATGGGTTAGGGGTGTTACATGATACATGGTCGTGTGCCATACATGGGAATATGGTATGACTATGTAGTCTATTGGTTTTGGTTGATATTTGGTGCAGACGGTCATAGTTTGTCACACGACCCAGCGACGCAACCGTGTGAATCTTTTGAGTATTTGCACTTTTTACCCACATGACTTCAGTGAGTTACATGGTTTGTTCACACGATCATGTGACTCCAGCCCCACATGACATCATGTTATTACACAGCTTGCCCAGAAAGACATGTGTCCTATCCATACGGCCTTAGATTTTCACATTTTTAGGGGACACGGCTCTGTGACCCCTATTTACAGATTTTTCCTATCTTTTTGTTTTTGTTTCAAGTTGATCCTTGTTTGATACTGGGTTGGTTTTAAACTTTCATAAGCTCAATATAAACCTAAAATTAATTGAATTACATGTTATACTTGATGATATGTGATGCAATGATATTTGATTGAGATTTTGAGTAATATATTGCATGCAATTGCTTTGTATTTATTTGTAGCATTCTATTACTCAGGTTCAGTGACCAGACCGGGTAAAGGGTGTTACGGGTTCTAGGTTTTTAATATTTGAATACCTTCGAGTTAACTGATAAATGATTGCTATGCTTAACTACCAGGACGAAGGAGGCTCTGGCATGAACAAGCTAAGCGATAGAGGATAAAGGAAGTACTGTGAGTTTATACACTCTGCCTTGAGTGGTTGATCAGATAGAGTTGTTAAATGATTTATGTTGTGACTATTTTAGGGTATCTTAGTTTTTAGTTGTTTGCAAAAATGGTGACTGAGTATATTGTGAATGCATAATCTTGTACAAGTATGTTTGTATTTGTATGTGTGATCATTGAATGTTAAACGAATATTACATGGTGTTGAATATGTGGTGTACTTTGTGTTATGTATTAAGTACCTTAATTGCATGAAATGTACATGTAACACCCTATCCTCGATCTGAATTACCAGATCCAAATATCAGCTATTACAAACTTAAACTCTTTAATCAAAATTTTCAAAAATGGCATATGACGTTACAACTTAAAACTTTGTTAAAAACAAACCTTTCATGGTGTAGAGTACTAAGCGCCATATTCCTAAGGTGTCCCCTGTATGAATAATATCACAACTCGAACTGCCAGCCTAGTGCATTCCTTCCCAGCTTGTCCCTCCTAGCTTACGAACTCTTCAATCATAACTTGCATCACAACAGATGTTAATAAGTTTAATGAACTTATAAAATTCACTCATTTCCATATAATACCTGACACTTATATATAAGCCAACTTCCATACTTGACCACCACCTACAAAATTCACTCATTTCCTTTTTAGAAATGAATGCATCTCTTAGAAGGATATTCATGCAGAATCTACTTTCGATGGATTCTCACACAGATAGATGTTGAACACTTCTCCCAAGATGGTGTACTCTCCGATATTATTTTTGGTGGACACTTATACCAATTGATCTTTTAAGGTGAACTTTGTACGGATCCTACTTTTGCCAAATTCTTATACTTAGTTTAACAGCTCTCAGGATACCAATAAGATCATATCTTAAATTATATCATACCATAACTCATTCTAATGGCTGAAACATTCCCAATCATCCCAAGAAATCCTAGACAACCATGCTACATATCACGAAGACGTCTAGGTTTGGCGGACAACTTAAACTACATATAACCTCTATACATAGAATTCAGATTTTGCAGATACCATAGAATTTAGATAACTTTTATACATAATATGGATTTGCTTGGACTTGATGAACACTTACATTGCCCCTAATTTCGAGTATACTGAATTCCATTTTCTGAAGGATACTGTAGTAAAGTCGTAGAATAGGACATCGTAAAATGAAATCCTTTAGAACTACTTTAAATGATATTCAGACCTCGCCACGATGGCGGATAATATTTACTTGCCACTTAGGTATCACAGAATATGCCACAAAGGCATCACAAAATATGCCACAAAGACATCACAGAATACACCACAAAGGCATCACAGAATACGCCACAAAGACATCACAGAGTACTAGCCACTGAGGCTTCTCAGGGAACTTACCGATTTACTGTCCTGGAAGACCTTATCTTAGTTGATATCATGGGTGTAACCCCTTAAACACGACCTAAACATTATTGTTGAATCTCAAAGATCACATTAGCCATATTGGTGTAGAAAATCATTTAACTATTTTCTCTTTAATAATCGTTATCATTTTTAAAATGTCATTTTGATTTGCTTTTAGAAAACCCAAGTATTGTTGAAATTGTTTACCTTTAGAAAAACTCAAGTATTGATGTTTTATAGAAAACATCATATTTCAAGTAAATGTTGTAGCTGAAAAATAACAAAACACATTTGTCATTTTAAAAACATATGTTTAATATATCTTGTAAAATCTCAGTTTAATGAGTAGGTAGTGTTGAGTTTTGGAAACGAGGTATCGAGTTTGAAAATACAATCGTTGAGTTGAGTTTGGCATTATTATGAAAAATCCAGTTTTACTTATCAATTTCATAAATAGTCTTAGGAAACAGTTTAAAAATCCAAATCATGCGAAACAATCCAAAAACCAATATCCAAAAGAAAATCCCAAGCCACAGTCCACAGAAATAAAAACAAATCCCAAACTATCAAGTACCAAAATATAATAGTTTTTTTGAAAGTTTCAAAGTGCACCTCCCTAAGCTGAGCCCATCCTAACCTCAATTATTATTTGAAAAGTCAGAAACTTAAATGGGTGAGCTTTTTAAAGCCTAGAGTGGTTACAGATCATATCAACAGTAATTAATATAGAACTTCATCAATTTAACATATCACATATATACATAAATATACAACAAAAAAATCACATTTATCAGAAATAGTGCAAATTTTTCAGAAAACAGTTCCAACCCATCTTTGCTACACACCATAATGAGTTCCCCAGAACTCGTCCATCAAATAACACTCCAATAATGTGGACAAGCCATCAGATATTGTAGTCAAGCTACCAAAAATAGAATATTGTGGACAAGCCACTAGGTAATGCAGATATACTGCCAGATACAAAATATTGTGGTCATGCCACCAAAAATGTGCAAATTATAAAACAACCAAAATTGTCCTCTGTACAATATTATCCTAACCCCAATGCATGTGATATGACTTACAGAATAGATTTTTTAGTAGGCATGTTTTACATGTGATTCAGAGCTCATTACGATTTAACACAGTGACATGCTTAACAAGCGATTCAGAATCAGAATAATAGCATGCTCAACATGCAAATCATAATCAGAAGAATAGCATGCTTAACATGCGAATCAAAGTATCAGTAATTCAGTGTTATGTTTATAATACATGCATATACAAAATCTCCATATATCACATAACATGGGTATTAGGAAAACATGCATAACGTATAACAGAAAAATCATATAATCACATACAACATATCACAGATCTAAATTTTTGAAATTACTTGGAATCCTCCTTTTTGTTGGATTTTATGAATCCATATGAATACTTAAATTATTCGCCATTTTCACTTTTCAGAGATTTATTTAAACAACTATTTAATACTCACATATCTATATTTTTTTTATCTCGATTTAAAATAATATCATATATTTTATCAGTGTAAATCCCCACACCTAAGTTCGCAAATATGATGACAACGACTCCATTTCCAACTTCTAAAGGAATAGATCAAATATTGAATCCATACATATAAAGAATTCATACCGTATTAGAACAAGTTATTTTGATGAATAACCCTAAATTTACAATTTGGTGAAATACTTATGTAATTGTTCGTCTAATTGTACTCTTTCAAAAGTGGGGGTATGGATTCGGGATTTCGAAAAGCACTTCATAAAATCCAATAAGCCGAATGGTTAGTATTTTCCTAACCGAATATATAAAAAATATATACATAAGAATATCGTAAACGGGGGATTGTCCAAATTTACATAATATCGAAGGGAAAAAGGGCTCAACAACTTCCCTTGGAGAGTTGATTACAAAGGAGGATTAACCACTAGACAGAAAATAACATAATATATAGAAAAAAAATTAGAAATAGGATATGAAATAATCCTTTCTTATGAAAAAAATATTAGAATTTAAGGATTAGAGTTACAAGAAGTGGAAGAGGAAAGAAGAAGAATTAAAGAATTTAGGTGTGGTGAACGTGGCGGTGTGGCGGCGGTGAAGCGATGGTGGTTTGGTCGCCTTTAGAGGTGGAGGAGAAATGAGAAGTGGTGAAAACAAAAAAATATGAGAAAAAAATAAAAATAAAAGTGTGTCTAGGTGCATGGCCTGCCAATGTATGGTAAAAGAGGGGAAAAGGCAATAAGGGGCACAAAGGCACCAAAAGTGGATCATAGGAGTAAAAAGGGGGAAAAGTAAGGTAAGTTGACTAGAAAGAAAAGGAAAGGAATCCTTTCCCTCAAGGCAGGTGAGGTGGGCGACCCAAGGTGGGTTGACCACTTGAATTTTTCAAAAAAATTAAATAAAAAATGTGGGGGCTTGAGCATGAGACCTTTTGGAAACAAATCACACACTTAGCCACTAAGCTATTTAATTCCTTGTGTCATAAAGTAACGTGAATGGTTAGTATTTTCCTCACCGAATATATATAAACATATGTTAAAGAATATCGTAAATGAAGGATCGTCCAAACTTACATAATATCGAAGGAAAAAGGGCTCAACAACATCCCTCGGAGAGTTGATTAGAGTGGAGGATTCACCATTAGATAGAAAAGGAACATAATATATAAAAAAAAGTTTAGAAATAGGATGTGAAATAATCCTTTTTTATGAAAAAAAATTAGAATTTTGGGATTAGAGAAATCAATTGCGAGAAGAGGAACAGAAAAGAAGAGGAATCAAAGAATTTTGGTGTGGTCAACACGGCGATGCGATAATGGTGGTTCAGTGGTGGCCTTTAGAGGTGGAGGAAAGGAGGATAAATGAGGAGTGGTGAAAACAAAAGAAAATAGTTAAAAATAGAGGAGCAAGGAGGGGTGGCTAAAGGGAGAGGAGAAAAGAAAATATGACAAAGAAAAATCAAAATAAAAGTTTGTCTAGGTGCATGGCCGACCAAGGTATGGTAAGGGATGGAAAAAGGCAATAGGGGAGACAAAGGCACCAAAAGTGATCATGAGAGTGAAAAGGGGGCTAAGTAAGTTAAGTTGTCTAGAAAGAAAAAGAAAGGAATCCTTACCTACAAGGCAAGTGAGGTGGACAACATAAGGGGGGTTGACCACTTGAATTTGTCAAAAAAATTAAATAAAAAATGTAAGAGTGTAGGGGCTTGAACATAAGACCTTTTGGAAACAAATCGCACACTTAACCACTAAGCCATTTAATTCCTTATGTCATAAACTAACGTGATGAAATAAATAAAATATGAGGCGTGGCAACTCTACCCCCTTAAAATAAACTTTGTCCTCAAAATTGACTTGGAATGGTCAATGTCACAACATAGGGAGCAGAATAGAGAAATCAAGAGTCCGCCTTCGATATAGCGACACAGCCTAAGGGTGTTGAGGCATATCCTTGAATATATTCCAAGAGGAGGATATTGACTTCTGTGTCATGACACAGGTCCTAGTGTGTTGTGACAATAACTCTGGATAAAAATTAATAGAGCCAGAGGGCATTTTGGTCTTCACAATCAAACTTAAAGCTCGGGAATGTCATCAAACATGAAATCTATAAATATGCTCATTTGTCACATGTTATGGACACCAATTACTTAGTTTAGAATTTTGCTTTTACTTTTAGTTAAGTTTTTATTTCTTTTTAGGTTTTAGATTTATTTTCAAGTTGTTCTTTGTTTATCTCAAGAGATCTGATTTGTGGAAGACACTCAAACTTATGGATTCACTTAATTCTTAATACAAACCAGGCATTTTCTTAAACTTTATACTTTTGATTCATTTATCATGCTTATTCTCTATATCAATTTTCTACTGTTCACAAAAACCATGAGAAACTAATCCCTCTATGGGGGATTAACGAGTGGAGGTATGATCTATTAACTATTTTGTAGGGTTACTCAACGGATCAGCTATTTGGGAAAGGAATAACCTTAAACCCTAGGTCTGACAATTCTAGGAAGTTATCAAGGTGGGAATTAACCCAAAATTGGTATGGCCTATCCGTGAACACCTTCACCTCAAGCCATTCTAGACTGTGAGGTCGAAAGATAAGTTCTCGTCATCAACTCGTTATTTGAGTGGAAGATTAAAAGATCTTGCTAGGATAACAACTAGTTGATTGATCAGGAACCAGAAGTGACAGTTGATGGGGATTACAGAAATGAGCTACTCTCCCATAATCAGATTTGATTTATTCTATTTTTCGATCTCTTGATTTTTATTTCTATTCTTATTATATTTTATTGTTTCTTAAAAAACTCATTTTATTATGTTTTCATACTATAATTGATTTAGAGTACTAATTAGATCTTTTAGTATTTAGGTTAAAATCGATCTAGCACTAGCCTCCCTTGGGTATGATAATCGGAGTACTCACTTACTCCGTTGTAACTATATTAGAATTGGACTTGTATACTTGTGCATACCGCCTCATCAATATATTTTTTACTGCAGTATTCACATTCGGGACGTTTGTACATCCGGAGATGGTCAAGTTGTTAGCACCGTTGTCGGGGAGGAAACATCATTAGTTTGATTTTAATTTTTGCACTTCAAAAAGACTAATTAGAAAATTTTTAGGTTATTGATACGAATTTTAATTTATTCAACTAACTAACTTCACTATTACTTATCTATACTTCTTAAAAGACCTTATTGCATATTCTGAATAAGGACTACAACTATAGCAACTAAAGGAGACTGGTCGACAAGCGAATGAATAATTTTGATTATATGTGGTCAGATGAAGACTTAGATTACGATGCTGATATTTACAAAGTGGGGGTCTACAAGGACTGGGAGATATAGAAGAACCAACGACTATTAATGCTTGATTTAAGTCAAATACGAGGGGGGACCTCAAATTTTCCCCAAGAAGATAAAAAAGAGCCAGATATTAGTAGATTTTCAAAAAGGCATCAAGATGTGTCAAGTCCAGAACTGAGCGAGGGAGAGAACACCATTATAGATGCTTGCACGGGAAGGAACTCTTAGACTACAATTCGTCTCAACAAACAGAAGAATATCTGGATAAATTGAAAGAAACAATAGCAAGATGAGGTATAGAGCTAGTAGTGTAACACCCCTAATCTAGATTCGTAGCTAAAATAGGGTTACAAACCATTACCGTAAAAATGTAACTCAAATCATTCATTTTCAACATTTCATAATCATTCAAAAATCCAATCAAACAAATGCATAACATCCCTTATTCGAGCCCTCAAGGCCTTAGAAACACTTTAAAAATTATTCAAGACTGAATCGAGAACATTTAAAACTTCATGGAAAAAGATGGAAAATTCACACTGTAGGGGTCACACGGCTGTGTGGCTGACACGGCTGAGACACACGTCCGTGTCTCAGGTTGTGTGGACATTCGAAGTAGGGACACACGGTCGTGTCCCAATCCGCGTCCGTGCCCATGTAACTCTCTGACTTGG
>CM025248.1:13546274-13556895 GCA_013677275.1 Gossypium schwendimanii
AAATGGGGAAGAAAACTATTATGTTTTCTTTATTTTATTAACCTTTTATTTTATTTTATTAATAAAATAGCATATAAAACATTAAAATTAAAAGAAATTAAAGCATCCAACCATCCCATTATCTTTAGGATGACTAATTTACTCAATAAGTCCATCCAATTATAATTCTTTAATTAATTAACACCTTTAAAGTAATAGCAATTGACTTTTTCAACTTTTATGATTTAGTCCTTTTCGCTTAATTAACCATCGAAATGTTAAAATTTTTTAAAGAAACTTTAATACCACCTTAATGAAATTCCGTAAATATTTATAAAAATATTTATAGCTCAGTTTATAGAAACAAGGTCTCGATACCTCATTTTTTAAAACCACTTAACCTTAAAGTCCTACCACTTGAGTTTAATTAATCATTCGAATAGCATAAATTATTGAATCAAAAACCTTTTTAAAATTATATTTGACTCGTAAATATTAAATAATAATATTTACAAACTTACTCGCTGATTTGGTTGCCTCGAATCCACTGTTTTTGACACCACAGAAAAATGGGTTGTTACAAGTAGAACGAATGGCCAGTGAACAGAAGAATGAGATAGGCATGGGACTCATTGTCTTAGAAATTTTGGGTTCTTCCAATAAGGCTAAAACACAAGAGTGGTATAACACAAACCCACCAATAAAGACAGCGAAAATTATTGCTGACTTAGTGGAGGAATGTTTGACAATTTAGGAATTCCCAATGCAAAATAAAAATAAAATAATAACCCCAGATGATAAGCATGAATTGACTATCTTTTGCATGTCTTTAGTTCTAAACCAAACACCCCAGAAGTTTGGTGATCTAGCAATTTCCAGATATTGAAAAGAACTCGAAAAATATATATTGACAGGACTTATGATCACATTATAAGTTTCAATCAAACTACACAATTTAGGAGTATAGGCATTAAACTGCGGGCCCTACGAAAGATTCTATTCTTATAAGAACCATTCAAGAAGATTATTTGCAGCCAAATAGACAAAGTCAAAAGCCGGTAGAATCAGAATCCAGGTCGTGGTGTACAAGATTCTTTGCCAATTATCACATCGAAAGGTACTACTAAAAAGCTATTCTTGATCGATGAGATGGACCGAAACACAATGAGCGACAAGTATGAACCACCACTCTCAACCTTGTTACAAAGAAAGAACGTTAAGCAAAAACTAAAGTGGTTGCGTGATTTAGTAGTCTTATAAGTAATTAATAGTTATGGTCTGCGGAAAGAATTGTTGGTGGTTAAGGCATGTTGAAAAGGCGAGTTCAAAGGGACAAATAGAATGGCACGATGGGTGTTGGACCAATACAGACAAAAACAATTTTCAGGGAGCACCTCGATGTATATTAACTAAGCTGACAAACGAGTCTGGTAGCAAGACCTGACATTTTTACATAAATCTCCAACTAACTCTACAAAAAATTTTATTTTGCTAACTAATTAATTAAAATATTATAAGAAGATTAAAGACGGGGTTAACAGACACTTGAAGCACTCTGAAGATTGGAAACTTGGGAAAACAATGTCAATGTCGCGATACAAACACTTCGTGTTGCAACACCATGATCAGTAGCGGAGAATTACAAAAATTGTATCGACGTCGTGACATGGAGGACAATTTCTCAGAATTTCAAAACTGAAGGTGTGCTGTGACATTGAACCCTGGTGTCGCAATGTGATCAATCCGTTAAGGATGCCATGACACGAAACACCTGTGTTAAGACATTGTTGCAAATTTCTGCAGGGTTGACCCGACCCGTTCATGCAACTCAGTTGTATAACCTTTAATTTACCTAGCTTTTAACCCTTAAAACCCTAGTTTTAATCCCAAACACCTTAAACTCACACTCTTAATCCCTTTTAACACTAAACCTTAAAAATCTGAAACCTCTCTTCCAACCTAAAACCCTAAACTATACCAATCGCCATTGTTACTCCTAAGGGTTCTAGTAGGAAAAGCTTCATCAATCACTCAAAGACACAATAGAAGCATTTGCAAAAGAAGTTAAGGTTAAGTAATACCTTACTTGTTTTACTGTTCCATTGAATTCATGTTTTCTATTTGCCCGATTTTAAATCATTGAAAATGCCTACTAGGAAGAGCAAGAAGGCTACGGTCTCAGAAACATCGGATGTTTCAGACCCTACAAGGTTTTATCATTTAAATGTTGAAAAAATTTTCTCGAGTCGTATGGGAGAACTTTAATACAGGAGCGAGGGTTTAAACCCTTTATGGTCCATTGCAAAGAAATATGAACTTTAGTTTGATACCATCTTTGGGAGCGATTCTGTATCACTCCCAAAGAAAACGTAGTTATTCTTGTAGCTCATCAATTTAATGCTTATGTGAAACAATAGGTAGTTCGAGATGGAACCGGGGTATATGTGACTGTTGTCACGGTTTGAGGGGTAGAAGTTCCCTTATTCATAGTGCAATATATGATTTTTTATGACGCTTCATACTATGAAAGTGATTTTCTTAATAGTACTAATTTGGATAAATCTGGAAATATTGATATGGAGAGTGTTATAAAATATTTAACTCAGGGTAAGGGTTCTTGGAACTATAGACCAGATACTGTGTTCCCAATGGGTTTTAACTAGGCTATAATGTTTCCCGTAGCAAAGATGTGGATGCAATTCATAGGTAGATACTTTTTGAGCTATTCTTTTGTATAGTTTTTTGCAGTGAAAGCAGGTATTCATAAGAAGATGAATCATCTGAAAGATGAAACACTACATGATTGGGCAAAAAGCCAAACTTTTCTTTCCTTAACTCTTACCTGCATTGTGTCAAAAGGCGGGATTTCGGATGAGCGAAAATGAGCAATTAATGAAGCCCACAAAAAGTGTAATTTGTAACTTTTTTATATACAATATATTGAGCTCCAAAGAAAACAAATCACCGAGTGGAACCAGAGAAGGATAGAGAAAATGAACATTCCAACATCACTTAAACAAAAGAAGCAATCAATGAGAAGAAGAGCAAGTGGAAGTGTTGAGGAGAAATGTAACACCCCTAACCCGTATCCGTCCCAACTACATACTTTTCATTTCATTTCCTTTTCTTACCCGTTTCGTATGCATAGTACAAGCATAATCATAAATATGAATCATATCCACAAACTTGACATAAGCCCTAGCACATCAACAACGCATGTTAGTTCATTTAAACATGATTCATATGAATTTGACATGGATAACCATTATACTTGAGTATGATTCAATTGGATTTATCATCCATCACAACATATCATGTTTTTCCATGTATCACCATTCCATTGAGTTTCACATAAACATGTCTTAGTTCTTATTGAACACTTACAAATTTCATTTCCATACACATAAGACATAAACATAATAGTAACCATAGCCACAAGCTAGTGATTAAACACATAACTTAGCAATATCATCACAGGGTAAGATATGGGTACATAACACAGCATCACTTATATCATACCTTTCATAAACATGAAAATTCATACTTTGATCATTGGTACATCATAACTTTCCATATTTCTCGTAGTGAAGTCAATTGAAACCCTTACCGGAGCTCTCACAAAGTGTGTTAAATGATGGTCGTAACGTACCTTTTCATAATCAATGGTCGAAAGCATCCATTTTCATTAATCTATGGTCGTCACCATCCTTTTTCATAGTTGATGGTTGCCACCATCCCTTTTCATAATTGATAGCCGAAGCTATCCCTTTTCATAATCCATAGCCGAAGCTATCCCTTTTTATTTTCGATGGTCGTCACAATCCTTTTTCATAATTGATAGCCGAAGCTATCCCTTTTCATAATCGATGATCACCGATACGACGTTGGATTTTTCCATCGAGACATAATTTGATATAATAAAATGATAGCATTTAAATCATAATTTAAAATGCTATTTAAACGTATGAACTTGCTTGGCTAAATTGCAGAAATGTTAAAGTACAAGGGCATTTTGGTAATTTTTCATTCTCCTCGATTTTCCATCCGATCTTGATTTAAATTAATCATTTCATTCAAACTATTAATTTAAATAGTAAAAATATGTATTTTATACAATTATTCATTTTTAAATTTTTTACAAAATTACCCCTAACATTTACTTTTATTCAATTTAGTCCCTGAGCCTAAAACATGCAAATTAACCATTTTTCTTGAATTTTTACACTAGCCAAATATTCATGGCCTCCATTTCAGCCAATTTTTGCAAAAATTTCACATCAAATCCTTGTAATTTTAATATTTTATCAATTTAGTCCCTAATAGATAAATTCATCAAAAATCACTTAACAAAATACTTTTAAATAATAACCAATATTTCAAATTCATAATTTAATAGGAAAAAACAATAAATTCATCAATGGTAACATTCAAAATCTTTAACAGTTTCAAAATCGAAGGTACGGCTAGCTGGACCTAGTTGCAACGATCTCAAAAACATAAAATTTATTAAAAACCGATAAATAAATCACTTACATGCACCCGTTTTTATTTGGCTGAAGCTTGGAGCTTATCCCTTTCTTTATCCATGGTGACATTCAGTGTTTAAAGAAGAATGAAGAAACAAATCATAATTTTCATTTTTATTTTAATTATAATACTTATTTTTAATTATTTTAACCTTTATACATAAATAAAACCAAAACTTTAAAGTTCCCTTACCATTTCACTATCTTTAGAATGGTTAATTTACTTAATAAGGCCATCCAATTATAATTCTTTAATAAATTAACACCTTTAAACTAATAGCGATTGACTTTTTCAACTTTTACAATTTAGTCCTTTTTAATTAATTAACTATTGAAACGTTAAAATTTTTTAACGAAACTTTAGTACCACCTTAATGAATCTCCTTAAATATTTATAAAAATATTTATGGCTTGGTTAATAGAAACGAGCTCTCGATACCTCATTTTCTAAAACCACTTGAGTTTAGGGTCTTACCACTTGAACTTAATAAATCACTTACATAACAAAAATTATCAAATCAAAAACCTTTTTAAAATCACATCTGACTCGTAAATATTAAATAATAATATTTACAAACTTACTCATTGAATTTGGTGGCCCTAAAATGACTATTTTCGACACCACTAAAAAACGGGTTGTTACAATTCTCCCTCCTTACGAAAATTTCGTTCTCGAAATTTCTCACCTGATGAAAGTCATCACATCAAATATTTTTGTCATCTTCTTAATGGTAATCCACAAATAAATCATTTATAACTCATTTCGATTCAGAACTCGTATTAGAACTCATAATGAAACTTGATACTATATCAGAATTTAACTAAACAGCTATGATGTTCTCCTGCCATAACTTTATCATTAGTAGTATAACTACCAAGAAATTCCCAAATGATATTCTGACGAAACATAACTGAGAAACATGGATTATCAAACTCTGACTGATGCTTCTAACATGTTTGCATTTGTAACTTTCAACTGATATTTGTTCCCCTTATATAGGAAGCGTCAAGCAATAATGTTTAACACAAACGTAACAACTTCAGCTATCGAGACGACTTTAACTCAAAATGAAATTTCTCGATTATAGTTGATCTGATAGATATATTTTTGTATCATGTCTTCTAAAATATGAATCCCTCATTTTGATTGTCCGTCAAATTACACATGAATGCACAAAATTTATTCCCGGACCTGGGAATAAACTCAAATGCATATAACTCAATTAACTTTTCAATGATAACCCGCTCTGATTAAAACAACTGAGTCGGTTTTATCTATAGGTAACATTTCAAAATAATCCATTCTTCTAGTTGTCAAGACAACCCAGACATACAATCTATCATAATTCCCTCAGAATACTAGTCAAGAATCATGCTACGTTCAGTTCGAGAACTGACTAAACCGTAGCTCTGATAGCACTAAATGTAACACCCTTAACTCGTATCTGTTGCCAGAATAGGGTTATAGAGCATTACCATAAAATTGTAACATCAAAACATTCATTCCAAATCATTTCATGAATCACATCATATTACATTCAAACACATGCATATCGTCCCTTAATTGAGCCTTTGAGACCTTAGAAACACTTTAGAAATGATTCGGGACTAAATCAAAAACATTTACAACTTCATGGAAAAAGATCAAAAAAGTTCACACTACAAGGGTCACACGGCCGCATGACTCACATGGCTAAGACACACACCTGTGTCTCAGGTTCTATGGACATTTGAAATAGGGACACACGGCCGTGTTCTAGTCCATGTCCGTGCCTATGTAACTCTCTGACTTGGGTCACACGACCAAGCCACACGCCCGTGTAGCCAAGCCACAGTCCCATTTGCTAGTTCGTGTAACTCTAGAAATGCAACCTTTAAAAAACTTATAGGGGACACACGGCCGTATCATGTAGCCCTGTGTCACACATGACTGAGACACACGCCCGTATCTAAGATCGTGTGGACAAGAAATAGGCCAAATTCAAGCCATTTCTTTCACCCAATTCAATCATACTTAAACAAGTCATTTGCACATATGACCAAAGTAACGAAACATGTTAAACTATGCATAAAATGACCCAATTTCCATTCAACCAATATGTTGTAAAGGCACCTCAAACAAACACATTAAACATACTTAAAAATGTGCATATTTAAGCATTTAGCAACTAACTTGTTTCCATACCAAAACATACCACTTTTGACACATACCAACCCTACCAATTTAGATTCATACCATAACAAAATAACTTTACCATTTGAACCACTTATCTTATGTATCAAAACCATATAAATGACACAAAACTAACCATTACCAAATGCTTCCAACATCCCATATCTTTATATACCAAATTTAGGTCGAAATGGTCATAATTCAACCAAACATATTTGATTAAATCCTATATCAAAACATGCCCTAAATGATCACTTTACAGACATGCCAAACGTAGTAGCCATATCATCAAGCACAAAACACCTATATATGCCAATATAACCACGACTAAAGCATAAAAATCCACCTATAAAATCGATGGATAGTGTGAAGGATCTCCTACTAGCTTCCAACCCGATCGAGCTTCCAATAATTTGTAAGGTAAAAGAAAAACTACATAAGCAAGGAATGCTTAGTAAGCTCGTATAAATTTTAAGCATAATATTCCATTTCAATATTAAACTTCATAGAATAAACATAAATCTATGCCAATGCTATAAGATTCAAAGATAGATATGATCACCAACTCACAAAGGACTAAATGATCATCAACTCACAAAGAAGTAAGTTTATTAAAGTCGCATATTTATTGACCATTCATAACATGATAGGATTTCATGAAACATAATATATATCATCAATCCCTTTTATAAAATTATTTATCTTTCTATTTACTTACTTTCCATTTCGTCCCCAATACTTATCATAAGCCTAAACAACATTATTAACTCTCGATTTAGTGTATTTATCCATAGCATAAGCAATTTGCTCACATATTATACATCATAATACATCCCAACTACGTACTTACTATTTCATTTCCTTTTCTTACCCATTTTGTATGCATAGTACAAGCATAATCATAAACATCAATCATATCCACAAGCTTGGCATATGCCCTAACACATCAACAACACATGTTAGTTCATTTAAACATGATTCATATAAATTTGACATGGATAACCATTATACTTGAGTATGATTCAATTGGATTTATCATCCATCACAACATATCATGTTTTTCCATGTATCACCATTCCATTGAGTTTCATCTAAACATGTCTTAGTTCTTATTGAACACTTACCATTTCATTTGCATACACATAAGACATAAACATAACATTAACCATAGCAACAAGCTAGTGATTAAACACATAACTTAGCAATATCATCACATGGTAAGATATGGGTACATAACATAGCATCACTTATATCATACCTTTCATAAACATAAAAATTCATACTTTGATTATTGGTACATCATACCTTTTCATATTTTTCATAGTGAAGTCAATTGAAACCCTTACCGTAGCTCACACAAAGTATGCTAAATGATGGTCATAACCGTCCCTTTTCATATTCGATGGTCGAAAATATCCCTTTTCATTAATCGATGGTCGTCACCATCCTATTTCATAGTTGATGGTTGTTACCATCCCTTTTCATAATTGATAGTCGAAGCTATCCCTTTTCATTTTCGATGGTCGTCACCATACCTTTTCATAGTCGATGATCATCGAAACGCCATTGGATTTTTTCACCGAGACATAATTTGATATTATAAGATGATAGCATTTAAAACATAATTTAAAATGTTGCTTAAACATATGAACTTACCTGGCTAAATTGCAGAAATGTCAAAGTACAATGGCATTTTGGTAATTTTTCATTCCCTCAGTTTTCCATCCGGTCTTGATTTAAATTAATAATTTCATTCAATTTATTAATTTAGAGAGTAAAAAATGTATTTTATACAATTTAGTAATTTGTGATAATTTTACAAAATTACCCCTAAGATTTTACTTTTAATCAATTTAGTCCCTAAGCCTAAAACATGCAAATTAACCATTTTTTAAAATTTTACACTAGGTGAATATTCATGGCCTCCATTTCAACCCATTTTTGCAACAATTTTGCATCAAATCCTTGTACTTTTATTATTTTAACAATTTAGTCCCTAATTGATAAATTCATCAAAAATCACTTAAAAAATACTTTTAAATAATAACTAATGTTTCAAATTCATCATTTAACATAAAAAATCACTAAATTCATCAATGGCAACATTCAAAATCTTTAACAGTTTCAAAATCGAAGGTACGGGCTAGCTGGACCTAGTTGCAATGATCTCAAAACCATAAAAATGATTAGAAACCGATAAATAAATCACTTACATGCACCCATTTTTGTTTGGCTGAAGCTTGGAGCTTCTCCCCTTCTTTATCCATGGTGACATTCGGTGTTTAAAGAATATTGAAACAAATCATAATTTTCATCTTTATTTTAATTATAATACTTATTTTTAATTATTTTAACCTTTATACATAAATAAAACCAAAAATTTAAAGTTCCCTTGCCATCCCACTATATTTAGGATGGTCAATTTACACAATAAGACCATCCAATTATAATTCTTTAATTAATTAACACCTTTAAACTAATAGAGATTGGCTTTTTCAACTTTTACAATTTAGTCCTTTTTAATTAATTAACTATCGAAACATTAAAATTTTCCAATGAAACTTTAATACCGCCTTAATGACATTCTATAAATATTTATAAAAATACTTACAACTCAGTTTATAGAAACGAGGTCCCGATACCACATTTTCTAAAACCACTTGACCTTATAGTCTTACCACTTGAACTAAATAAATCACTTATATAACAAAAATTATCAAATAAAAAAATTATTAAAATCACATTTGACTCGTAAATATTAAATAAAAATATTTACAACCTTACTCGTCGGATTCGGTGGCTCTAAAACTACTATTTTCGACATCACTGAAAAACGGGCTGTTACAAGAAACTTGATGGGATGATCTAATGGATGCAAGAAACCGGGCCAGTACTTCAAGAGTTTGCAAAGCTAAATGGGTTGCGAGCCCTAATGTATCCACTTGAGATGTTTGACTCAGCACTGACCCATCATGAGAGAGAATGGAGTAATGAGGGACAGGACTCCGAAGATGAAAGGGATGCACAAGATCCCCTAGGAACAGAAGATGAGTATGAAGCAACATTTCGACTACAACTTTCTATGCCAAAGGGGCATGTTACCCGAAGCCCAACCCGCCATGTGCACTCGATAGGTGGGAGTTCTAACTAAGAATATGGCTTGGGAAAGGGAAAAGCCCCAATGGAAATGAGTGGGCACCACATTGTGATGATGAGGAGGATGCACTATAAGAAAAGAGGCCTATTGTGACACTTTTTTTACTTAAGATGACGCAAAAAAGGTTGGTGTAAGTGTTAGCAACGCTTTCGAGAACGTCGTCTATAGTGCAGTTGGTATAGGTCCCGCGACGCTTTTAAAAACTCGTCGGCATAATTCAACATAAGCCGACCTTTATTGAAAGATCAGCAAAAACCTCATCAAGGCCAACATTTAAAAAATGTTTGGATAAACCCGTTTGAGGCAACCTTAAAAAGGTATGGATAGACCTGTCTAAGACAACCTTAATAAAGTTGAAATAGACCTTGTCTAAGGCAACCTTTAAAAACGATTGGGATAGACCCACCTAAAGCAACCTTAAAAAGGTTGAGATAGACCTTATCTAAAGCAACCTTTAAAAAAGGTTGGGGTAGACCTTGTCTAAAGCAGCCTTAAAAAGGTTGAGATAGACACATCTAAGGCAACCTTAAAAAGGTTAGGATAGACCTTGTCTAAGGCAACCTTTAAAAAAAGTTAGGATAGACTTACCTAAAGCAACCTTAAAAATGTTGGGATAGACAAGTCTAAGGAAATTTTTTCTATTTTTTATTATTTCAATATTAATATATTTTCATAAACATTTACAATTAATAATGATAGAAATTGTCCTTTAAATACAACTAAAAATATAAAATTAAAATTAAAATAAAGGTTGAATATTCACTACAAAAATCGATCCAACAATTA
>CM025248.1:13567660-13578546 GCA_013677275.1 Gossypium schwendimanii
GCCATTCCAAACATCCTAAACCACCTAACCAATATGCCATTCAAAGACACCACAATTGTATCAAACATTAAAAAATCAAACGAAAGCAATTTGACCATATCTCAAACACACAATCTAGTTCACTTAAATACCATACATGACCATTTGCAAGCCATCAAAACATACAAAAAATCTTAACTACAAGCCCTTAAAAGTGACAAATATGACATAACTTGATAAGGCATTAAAATGCACCAAACCAACATAACCTCAAAAGCTTAAACATACCAAAACATACATTTCAAGGATCCTATACATGCCATTATTAACCATGGCCAAAATACACAAAATCTACCGATATAATTGTTGGATAGTGTGATAGGTCTTCGACGAGCTTCCAACCGATCGAGCTCCTGATTATCTATAAAACAAAGGAAAGTAACTATGTAAGCAATGAGTACTTAGTAAGCTCGTATAAACTTAAACATAACTTACCAGTTCATTAATACAATCCATAGATTAAGCATAAATCATTACCAATGCCATAAGCTTAGAATAAGCTTACACAACATCATCAAACTAACAAGTTAGTATACTTATTCATGATGCAAGATAAGTAGATTTCTATATGTAAATACATCACTTAGCTCATAAATCTTTTCATAAGATCATGATTCATTCCATTTGAATACTTACCATTTCATTTCTTTTTCTTAACCATTGAAACATCTAGAATTACATTGGATACTCGAGAAAGCTCACACATAGTGTGCCTTAACTTATAACCGCAACCTTTCATTTACATCAATGCTCACATGAGCTATGGGTCGAAATGTAAGCTACACGATGGTGCTCACATGAGTTGCGAAGAATTTGCAACAAATGCAGGACCTCAACCATCGATAGGACAATTAAGACCAGCACCCGAAACATGAAGTCCTTAATGACATGTCATTTGTATCTGAAGAATTCTTAAGGTTCAATTGGGACTCGTTATCTGTCAATTTATCATAGTATTGATACATTTATATTTAGATTCATTTATATTAAAACAACTTGGCATTTAGTCAATTTAGCTAATATTAAAACAATCGTAGTTCATACAAACTTACCTCAACAACTAGGGCGTAGTAGTAGAATCGAATACTAAACCGAAGCTTTAACTTTTCCTTGATTTAAGGCCTAATGTGGTTTATCTTGATCTAAATAGATAATTTCAATCAATTAAGTACTTGTAGTATTCAATTTAATCCATAGTTCATATTTATGCAAAATTAAAAATTTGCCCCTAACATTTTAACTTTTCACAATTTAGTCCTTAAGCTCATAACTTAAATATAACTCATTTTAGTCTAAATCAAATTTAACTAATTTTACAAGGGACCTTGAAACAACCCATTATTACCAACATTTCATAATAAAACCCATGGATTTATACTTTTAACAATTTAATCCATATTTCCAGAATTCAACAAAAATCACATAACACGTTTATTTTAAAACAAAGAGAAATAATCCATCAAATAACATAAAACAAAATTCAAAAAATTCATGGAAAGTCCCTCAACCTTTAACAATTTTACAAATTAACCCTCGAGCTAGCTAGATTAAGCTAAAACGAACTCAAAAACATAAAAATCATTAAAAACAGGATAGAAAATCATACCATGCATGTGAAACATGCCTTGGCTGAATTCTCTTCCTCATTTAATGGCTATTTAGGTTTCAAAACAAAGATGAAGAGGATGTCATCTTTCTATTATCTTCTATTTACTTTTTTTTCATTATTTACAAATTTACTATTTTAACCTTTTTATTAATCCAAAATTTCAAATGAACCTATCCATGCATATCCACTAACATTAAGAATGGTATAATTACTATATTAGTCCATTAGTTTTCCTTTCCATAGCCATTTGACCCCTTTAACTAATATAACTCAACTTTTTCACCTTTTACGATTTACTCCTTTTCACCTAATTAACCATTTAAACATTAAAATTTCTTAACGAAATTTTAATACGATCTTAATAGACTCCCGTAAAAGTAAATAAATATTAAAATAATAAATTATTCATCAAAATTGTGTTCCCAAAATTATTGTTTCTGACACCATTAAAAACAGGCATAGTCCCTTAGAGTTCTCTCATTTCGAGCCATATGCATGTCTGCGGGTAGATGTGGTGCTGATGGGTCTCTTAAGGCGTTATCGTTAGTGTTGCCAAACAATAGATTATCACGTCGTACATTAACTGTAGCGGGTGGTGGTTGTTCTTACATCTGCTCTTGTTGTTGTTGCTGCTATCAGTGATTCCTTCGAATTATTTTCTCTAGATCTGTGGCAACTACAATAGGTGTGCCTCTACTACGATTCATACACTAAACCCAGAAAGAGAAGGTTAGTAGTAATAAATGCAATAAAATCGTATCTATAACCTACAAATTTCTTAATTATTCCTTGAAAGTGCAAAAATTAAAATTAACTTAGTGGCGTACCAATGTGCAGAGTGTAAATACTGCAATAAAATAAAGAATTACGAAACGATATCCGCAAGTAAATGAGTCGAGTTGTAATATAAATTTTACAACGAAGTAGGTGAGTACTTCGAGGATCGTACCCAATGGAGGTGATTCCTAAACCAATCTTAACCTAAACACTTAAAGATCTAATTAATAATTTTAAATTAATTATAGTACAAAAGTAAAACAAGAGATAATTTTAGGGTTTTTTAAATGAAATAAATTAACATAAAAGAATTGAATTTCCAGAGATATAAATAATAAAGTGAATCGAATTTGAAGGTGGGTGATTAGCTCGCTTTAGTAATCCCAATCAACTGTCGTCTCGGGTTCCTTGTAAACCAACTACTCGATACCCCAGTAGGATCTTCAGATCTTCCACTAACATATGAGTCAGCAAGCACTACTTATCTTCCGACCTCACAGTCCAGACGGCTTGGGGTAAAGGTGTTCACGAATGGGCAATACAAATTTTGGGTTATTTCCCACCCTGGTGACTTCTTGGGGTTGTCACAGAGTTGATGTCGCTACACACTAGGACTTATGTCGTGACATAACCAATATGCTCCTCTATAGCAACCTTATGCCTGTGTCACGACATTGAAGGTAGTTTCCTACTTTCTCCATTCTTTTCTCTATGTTGCAACATCGGATCTCCCTTGTTGCAACATAGCATCCAATATTGGTCCAAAACGCCTTCTAATTGTCTCTTGTACACTCACAAAGTAAATTAGCCCTCCATTAGGCCTCATTCGTCCCTTAAGGTCAATAAAAGACTTAATTTGTGCATTTTAGTAAATGTAAGTAAAACTAAAGAAACTTACTTAAAACATAACAAAAATGCTTGTATTCAAGCTCCTTAAATGTGAAAACTAGTTTAATCTGCTACACCAAACTATGACAGATTAATAGTCAAAGGATCCGCCAAATTACGAAGATAAGAAAATGAGGTAGAAATATCCTGGAATGCAGGTAAGCCTATTGACTAGGGATCCCATTAAACTATCATAAAAAGGAAACTTGAATATACAACTCTTAACAACGTGGAAGGAAATAGGAAGGATAACTATGTTGTCGAATGAACTATCCATGAGGCTTCCACTCAGTCAGCAATCACATGTTCAGAACTGTGAGTTTGGACTAGAGGAATTGTTAAGGTGGAAAGTCCTAAATTTGATTTCATTTTGGATCGACAGATCATGGTAAGGATTCGAATTTAAGGAGAACAGTAGTTGAAGACATCTAGTGGTAGACAATGAACTTTGTATCCAAGTATGTGGATACTAGTGTGAGTTAAATTGGTTAAGTTACAAAATAAACTAGGATGCGCCAGAATCGGGCCAAGTCCATAGAGATCCATTATTATAAAAGGAAAATTATACGTCTAAGATAGAGAACAAGTCTTCCAGCGGTGAACTACGAAAAAAAGGGCAGGGCGACAACTATGTCGGGGGATTTGTTGATGGCCAACGATAGATAAAGAGTTAAAAATTTCTGTTTTAAATTTTATTTCCTAGATATGACGAAATATTGTGTACACTATTTCACAGATCCTCACTAAGTTCATTTGAACTTAATAATTTACTACTTATTTGTAGGATAAAAGTTTGACTCAAGAATCGAGTGGAGGGACCAAGCCAATTTGAGAGATGGGCATGAATGTTGTTCATGTGCATAGAGGTGCCCCCTTAGAGTCCACGCCTTGGGGATTAAGTCAAATGTAATGAACTTTAGTTTACATTTTTCTGTTGTAAATACTTCTAAGTTTCGGAGGTTGTGTAACACCCCAAACCTGGCCTAGACGTTATGGTCGAATCTAGAGGAATTACATTAGTTTGTTTAAAACTTTTGTTTTAATCAAACTTTAATTGTGCATTTCAAAAAGCATAAAACTTGACAAAACTATCACAAATGTTTAGAAAAGCTTAAGTCTGAAAACACTTATCTCAAATCCCAAAATCTAATTCAAATTTGCTTGTATCAAAAATACCAATTTTGAGAAATCATTTTCCAGTTAATGCTAACATTTGTTAAAAACTAATTATTTATAGAAAAACACTTAAGGGTTTACTTAATTTGTAGGGGAAAACTTTTTAGAATTTTAATTTTGTAAGCCGAAATTCATTTTGTTAACTTGTGTGGTTTTGTATTTTCACGTTTCAGATTATCAATTACCGATGATTTAAGCAAAAACCAAAACAAGCCAAAAAAAAAAAAGAGATTATAATCTCAAAAGTCCAAAATAGAAAATTACAAAAAATGCCATATTTTAATTAACTGAGAAAACAATCCGAGCTTCTGCACGTAGTCTGATCCTAAGTCAAAAGACCACCTGAAATGTATTAAACAATCGAGTGAGCTAGGAGCCCAATGTCTAACTCGACCCACGAGCAGAATTTTTATTTAACAAGCACATATGTAAATGTCATCGCAAAATTTTACTTATAATGTACAAATATCATATCCAAATGTTGTATTACCAAAAACATATATCATAAGGTCATCAGAGTATCATATTTTCATAAACATATATCAAACCAGAATGTCATGTTTTTAGAAGCACATATATCATACCAGACCATAAAAAATGTAGACATAGATTCTACACCCATCCGCTACATACCAACTCCGACCATCCTTACACACCATATAGGGTATTAATTACCCATCCAGCCCTACACAGTGTTTAGTAACTATATGTCACTCATATAAGTGCAGCTAAGCTCCCAAATAAAATATTTCGCTAATCTGCAAGAATCAAATATATGTGGTTAAGCCACTACAATTGTAGTCAAGCTGTCATAATTGATATTGCAGATAAGTCGCCAAAAGATGCAGTAATACTGCCAGAATCACACTTACTCCATCATATATCATATCCCACCTCAATGCTCATGCAAATACTAACAGACATCATATGCACATATGCCAAACATGTTTTTCACATCAAAACATACAAACAAAATTATCGGATTACAGATCATCTACAAATTTCACATTTTAAACATACTTGAAATTGTAACACATATCTTCTCCCTATCACGAACATTTGCAAAATATCATATTTCATATTTTAGAATCATATTTAAGCCAGTAGACCCGACGGAAGGTCTAATTACAAATTTCAGATCTAACGAGCCTAACTGGAATTTTTAGAAAATAGACTCACATGCCCGTGTGTCCTACATGGCCTAAATGGCCCAGCCCATGTGGCCCACACAGCCTGGAATACAGTCAAACACACGCAAATTGGATTCAAAAAAATACATAGGTACTAAATGTAAAAAAAACTATTAAACTTAGTACCAAATAATATATTAAACCTAATTTTATTTATGTGAATTTAGCATCCTCCGCAAGTGAAGTCCAAAACCTATTGACATTTGAACACATAAAATTCAAACCTTTTGGAGTGATAATTAACTTTTTCAAAAGTCATCAAAGAAGAATCTATTTTCTTGAAATTATGCAAATTAATACTAATGTTTGTCATGCCATGAAAATTAAATCATTTATGCTTTAAAAGATTTAATACAATTCTATTTTCTTGAATTAGTTGAATTTGTTTTTTTTCATAAAACATATGGTTGTTTGTCCCAATAATACTTCTTTCTGGTTCCCCTATATAAAAAAAACTATTGAATTTATTTAACAGCAAAAAAAACTTACAATGTGTGACACACATGATTTGGCACACGTCTGTGTGTCACACAGGACCTGGCAAATGGCCATGTGGCGTCAACAGACCAGTTTTCAACTTTTTTTTCATTTGTTGTTTTTCAAGTTTTCTGTTACACACCTGATCCGATTTTGATATGAATGCAACCATGAGACTTCTGGTACTACTAAACAAATAGCAACTAAGCGAAGCTTATGTTGCTGGAGAAACACCAATCGCCTCTTGATCATCCCTTCTACGGATAGAAACTGACCTAACGGAAGCAATAGAATCAAAACCGATTGAAAATGATGGGAAAAGGTGAAAGGAACGTAAGAAACAAAAAGAACAAAAATAAAAGATGAAGAGCAAAACGTGGAAAGAAAGAAAAGAAATAATAATAAAACAAAACAAAACAACTGGGAACGTGGGAATAGGGGGAACTTTGGGAAAAAAAAAATTAAATTAAAAGAATAAAATAAGATATATAATTTTTGAATAAAATAAAAAATTAAAACAAACTCAAAATACCCACAACTCCACTATCTAATCCTTATCCAAACAAATTTTTCTTCTGAATTTAAAAAAAAAACATAATTCCAACTTTGCACACACGAGGACTGGAACATAGAACCAAAGGGTAAATTGTAGCCCTCCCACTAAACCATTAAGCTCATCATTTTCATCAATTGAATGAATATAATATATAAACCAGATGTTCAAAGATAAGGGTTTAGGAAAAAAATAGCNGCAAAAAAAAAAAAGAGTCAAACCCAAAAACTCACACACACAAACACAACACTTAACCACTGAACCAAATTAATTCATTTAACAAAATTTGAACAATCTTAACTAAAATTTAGGACGTGACCACTCTTGGTTTCACTAACCACATTTCTTCTAACCCATTTTTTAGGATGTGACAACTTTTCCCTCCTTAAAAGAATTTCGTCCTTGAAATTCCCACTGTCACACCATACACTTAACCACAAAATCTAAATTTTTCTCTTTCACACTGATCACCACATTATCGCTGCACAACTCTGATTCCAATGAAAACTTGAATATGTTTCCCTCCCAATCTAGATAATATTTCTAACAAACTCCTTACTCAATAACTCGGATTTTCTCCAGAAACTTTTTACAGAAATAGTACTAACAATTCAGCAAGCCCAAAGTCTCAGAAACTGCAATGATAATGAAACACTTAAGTACTACCAAACACTTAATCAATGCAAGGTACATTTGATATGAATCGAAAATATACATGTATTGCTGTTAGATGCGTCTCGATCCTCTTGAGGCCTAATTGCACAAACTAGTCTAAGATTCCTATTCTGAGCTGAAGCTTCCAATCGACTAAAAGAATGTCATGAACAATCCTTAACATAATGCTCAACAAAGTCACATCTAAAACATGCACTCGTTTTCTTCTAACATTTGCCAAGACGACACCTATCACAAAGACACAAATCGAAACCTAACATATGCCCACAAATGCCTCAACCCGTTGAGGCCTAACTATTCTAACCCATTTCCTAGATTGCAAATTCAAGTCAACAAGATCAGAACTCCTTTATTTTGTACTTATTCCTTTCCCTTTTTCCTCATTATCTAAGCGATTAATCTCTTCTGCTAACTCAGTCTAATTCAGCAAATTTGCTCAATCACAAACCTTCAACTCACATATAAAGATTGAGTCTCAATGACCCTTTGTAAATCTCTTGGCAACTCATGGGACACAATCTCGTCCCCAATTTCCTGATTACCATCATAAAAAAAAAGTGTCTCCACATTATCTCTAATTTCCAAATTGACCACGCTGCCCGCAAAAGAGGAGTCAACGTGAGCCATTTGACATTGTCCACCATGTCCTCACGCACCACAACCACAAATACCTCAAAAACTTATCTTATTTTTCTATGGTTTAGAAATCCCAAAGTTTAGCTTAGGTTTATGTTCAAACCTTAAGTTTAAAGTTTAGTCGATATAGTTATCTTAAGGTAAAGATGTCTTATTTTTACAGTCTCTTAATCTAACAGTTTTACTGAAGTACTAAAGTAAAACTAAAGTACAGTTAACTGCAGTATACATACTTACTTGGATCGATGTCAGAGGCTCAGATTCACATTTTATAACCAAACATAAAAAAATGTTACCAAAATTGCAAATTCCAAATTAAAACAATTCCATATAGAAAATTTAGGAACCCAATAATCACAGGCCAAATTTTGCAACATGACTCTGATACAACTAAATGTAATACCCCAAACCCGGCCTAGACATTATGGCTGAATCTGGAGGAATTACATTAGTTTGTTTAAAACTTTTCTTTTAATCAAACTTAGTTGTACGTTTCAAAAGCATAAATTTTGGCAAAACTCTCACAAACGTTTAGAAAAGCCTAAGCCTTAAAACACTTATTTCAAATCCCAAAATCTAATTCAAATTTGCTTGCTTCAAAAAAAATAATTTTGAGCAAACCTTTTCCTATTAATGCAAACATTTGTTAAACATTGTTTATTTATAGAAAAAAATTAAGGTTTTACTTAATTTGCAGCGAAAAACTTTTCAGAATTTTAATTTTGTAAACCGAAATTCATTTTGTTAACTTATGTGATTTTGCAGTTTCACGTTTGAGAATATCAATACCAATTATTTAAACAAAAACAAAAACAAGCAAAAAAAACACATTTTATAATCTCAAAATTCCAAAATAAAAAATTACAAAAACCACCATATTTTAATTAATTAAGAAAACAATTCGAGCTCCTGCACGTCGTTCGATCCTCAGTTAGAGGACCACCTGAAATGTATTAAACAAACGGGTGAGCTAAGAGCCTAGTGTGTAACTCGTCCCACAAGCAGAATTTTTATTTAATAAGCACATATGTATATGTCATGACAAAAGTTTACTTATAATGTACAAATATCATATCAGAATGTTGTATTACCATAAACATATATCAGACCATAAGGTCATATTTTCTGATATATTTCGAATCAGAGTATCATATTTTCATAAACATATATCATACCAGAATGTCATGTTTTCAGAAGCACATATATCATATCAAAATGTCATATCAGACTATAACAAATGTAGACATAGATCCTACCCCCATCCGCTACACACCAACTCCGACCATCCTTACACACCATATAGGGTATTAATTACCTATCTAGCCCTACACACTGCTTAATGATTGTATGTCACTCATATAAGTGCAGCTGAGCTGCCATATAAAAATATTGTGGTAATCCGCTAGAATCAAATATATGTGGTCAAGCCACTACAATTACAATCAAGCTGTCATAATTGATATTGCGGATCACCACCAGAAGATGTAGTAATACTGCCAGAATCACACTTCCTCAATCATATATCATATCCCACCCCAATGCTCATGCAAATACTAATAGACATGATATGCACATATGTCATACATGCTTTTCACATTAGAACATACTAACAAAATTATCAGATTACAGATCATATACAAATTTCACATTTTAAATATACTTGCAATTGTAACACATATCTTATCCCTATCACGTACATTCACAAAACATCAAATTTTATATTTTAGAATCATATTTAAGCCAAATGAACCCTACGAAAGGTCTAATTATGAATTTCAGAGTCTAACGAACCTAAGTGAAAATTTTAGAAAATAGGCCCACATACCTATGTGGCCCACACGGCCTAAATGGCCCAAATCGTGTGGCCAACACGGCCTAGAATACGGTCTAACACATGCAAATTGGATTAAAAAATACAGAGGTACTAAATTTAAAAAAACTATTAAACTTAGATACCAAATAATATATTAAACCTATTTTTATTTACTTCAATTTGGTATCCTCCACAAGTAAAGCCCAAAACTTATTGATATTTGAACATATGAAATTCAAACCTTTTAGAGTGATAATTAAATTTTTCAGAAGTCATCAAAGAAGAATCTATTTTCTTGAACTTACGCAAATTAATACTATTGTTTGTCATGCTATGAAAAATAAATCATTTATGCTTTATTTTAATTTCATGGTTATTCAACATAATTGTATTATAATATTAATTCCATTTGTCAATATGTAGAATGGTTTACTTTAAAATATTTAATACGAATGAAAGTATAATTTCAAATGTTTAAGTCCAACTTTGAATCAATTGAATATATATATTTTTTGATAAAACATATGGTTGTTTGTCCTAATAATACTTCTTTCTAGTTCCCCTTTATAAAAAAACTATTTACTTTATTTAACAGCAAAAGAAACTTACGCCGTGTGACACACACGGTCTGGCACACGGCCGTGTGTTACACACGGCCTATTACATGACCTGGCACATAGTCGTGTGGTGTCGACAGACCAATTTTTGGCTTTTTATCATTCACTATTTTTTGAGTTTTCTGTTACACACCTGATCCAATTTTGATGTGAATGCAACCGCGAGAGTTGCGATATTACTAAACGAATAGCAACTACATGAAGCTTACATTGTTGGAGGAACACCAATCGCCTAATGATATTCCCCTCTATTGGTAGAAACTGACCAAATAGAAGCAATAGAATCAAAACTGATTGAAAATGATGGAAAAAGGAGAAAAGAACGCAAGAAACAAAAAGAACAAAAATAAAAGATGAAGAGTAGAACATGAAAAGAAAGAAAAGAAATAATAATAAATAAAAAAAAACAAAATAAATGGAAACATGGGAATAGGGG